>JAJHUR010072983.1:0-18947 GCA_027495735.1 Lutjanus campechanus
GTAACATGCTTTATAGTGTGTTATCATTATTGTTATAAAGCATTATGATCATTTATGAGTGTTTATAACTATAGTTATACAGTGCTATAACGTCATTATAACTCATTATAAATATAGTTATAATGCGTTATAGAGATAGGCGTCAAATAAAGTGTTACCGATCCGGTAAACAAAAATCGGTTAGCAAGGGACCAGCAATCATGAAGTATTATAATACTTGACCTTATAAGCCATTATAAAATGCTCTATAATGTGTTATGCTTATTGTTATAAAGCCTTATGATAATTTATGAGTGTTTATAATGATAGTTATACACGCTTATAAGCATATCCTTAATATATGTATAATGCATTATCTATGTGGGCATTGTCAGTGAGTTGCTAACAGTTATAATGTATTATAATACCTGACCTTATAAGTGATGAAAAAATGCTTTATAGTGTGTTATGATTATTGTTATAAAGCATTATGATCATTTATGAGTGTTTATAACTATAGTTATACAGTGCTATAACGTCACTATAACTCATTATAAATATAGTTATAATGCGTTATAGAGATAGGCGTCAAATAAAGTGTTACCCATATTTCATTCAATCTTCTACTATGATTAGAAGACTGCGAACAAAACTTTTCACTTGTTTTTTGTTTTTAAAAAAAAAAAAATCTATTGCCATTGGTTATCATTACTTTTGGAGGCATGGTCTGATGCATTTAATGGACCATAACTCTTTGATGCTAAATTGGATTGCAACCAAATTTGCGAATATTTTTTCATACAGCCACTCTGCACATAAAATTTCATAATTTTATTAAGCGTTTGAATTGCCTTTAATGAGATGAAACTTGGCAGACAGCTTCTCCTTAAACATGTGCATGACATATTGAAGAATGGCGCCAATAGCTCGACCTTGCGGCCATTAAAAAAATACCATCATATCTGTTGAATACGTTATTCAATTACCACAAGTCAGACATGAACAGCCAACACTTCTTTATGGGACTCTTTCAGAAGCTGAGCAACAGAGGCAGTGGCAGATGCAGAAATTGCAAATATTCCAGTTCAGCTTAAGTGTTCACTTGACAACGTTACAATGTTACACCAATGTGTCTGTTGTCATACATTTGAGCAAGTCACCAAGTTCCCCATCACAGCATTGGTGAGAACAGTATTAACCTAAATGATAAAACTGCAAAAATAAGTCTTATCAAACTCATATTATCCTATAAGAATGTGTATCCAGTGAATGAATTGGTGTTGATTTTCCAAGGTGAAAGTAGCACAGTCCTGCAGACATCAGCTGGCAACCGAACGCCTGATGTCTCTCCAACACGGTCTGCCAGCCTGCTGAAGATAGCCAGGGACATCAAAGAAACTGCCATCCAGATGCCCTCGTAGGTGATACCATTCCCTGCCAGCTTTGGATTTGCACGCCAAAATGACAACCATCTCAATTGGATACCTGACAAAATCCCCTCAGTGCGTTCATTCTGGATTTAAAGAAATGACTGGATTGGTGCATTCCTTCGAGCCCCCGCGCTCGTACCGATTCAATGCTTCCAAATCCATGAGAGGTGGTGAACAAACGTACGTGTCAGGAGAGAATGGACCCCGGTTTGATTGTCTGCCAACCTGTGAGGCCCTAAGCTCTAGTCATGTTTGTTGGTGACTAAAAGGCAGTGACAATATCCCTTTACGAAACACCGCTCATGCCAGGATGTCTGTAATGCCATCTTCTTTTAGCTGTTCAGACATGGCTGCTGTATAGCTGCATGACTTTAATCCTTTTTTTGGCCCCATTCTGTTGTGAACACATCTCACAGAGCAGGATGTACTCAGGCTAAAATGGTATTGTCTGTGCCTCTCTTGTCAAGTCGGAGAGAAGGATTTCAACTGAATCGAGACAGAAACACCCGCTGTGTGGGTACAAGTTATGTAGGTTGGTCTAATATATTGCTTTCCAGTAACAAGTCTGCTTCAACTACATTATAACCCATTTATTAGATGGTGAATGTTAAAGGACGTTTCTCGGAGTTCAAATCACTGCTGATCAGAGCTGGAGACAATAAATACCTGTGACTTCTACAGAGTCATTTGACCCGGGAATGAATGCCGATTGTACCCTTTCCAACTGAAGACAAAAGCCAGATGTTAGTAGGTGTTTGTGTTTTTCTTGTCCTTTGTTTTTCAGTTAGAAAATGACTGTATGTAGCTCCCATTCTTGAGAACTGGGACAAATTATGTCCACCTAAAAAACTTTATAAAATGTTGTGGTCTGCTTTATCTTTTAAAGTTTCTAAACTTGCTCTGTGCCAGAAAACAGCCTCGTCCCGGACAAGAATTCACAACTTAAAATAATGTAAAAATGTGTTAAAAGCCTTCAAAATCTAAAACTAACAATACCTACGGATAACATAGATATAAAAATGTGCTATTATAATCATACTTAAAGTTGTAACCCAGATTTTTGCCAACTCTGTCAGATTTTTACAAAATCATGATTTAATCAGGCATAAAAAGGGTTAGCTATACCCTAAGGACCCCTGTCTTACTTCCTGGTTTAAAAAAGGCAGGAACACTGCTCAAGCACTGGTAAACTTTTAATTTTTAGACAAATTCATAAAATAATATTGCTTTCAGATGTGTCTCAAGCAGCAGGCCTCAAGGCACTTTGTGTCTACTTTAGTGAAGATGAGGGACATCTCATTTTGGAATAAATGAAGTGTTTGTAATAACATGTAGTCTTTTGTATCATAGAAAAAAAAATAAAATTAAACATATTAGATAAAGACAATACTTGATGGTGGGAGTCATCTGTGTGCTAAACGTAGCTTTCCGCAAAGAGCTGAGGTACTTGTATGAATGCAGTCACAGCAGTATGGTGAGATGGATGGTGAAAGTTCTCAGACTAAAGAACAGAAGTGGTGCCGGACTGAAGGAGTTGTTAAGCTGCTTGTGTTTTAGAGTTACTAATGATCAGTTCATAAAGAAATGAGTGTGGATTGAATGAGGAACTACAGTAGCTGCTAGTTAACAGTTAACCATTAATTAAATGAGTGACCTCAATCAAATGTTATGCAGTGCTCGCGTATAGAATTTGATTAGGATGTGAATCTTGTTGTATCTTAAAGATGTCTTATAGTTTTATTGTTGTTGTTGTATCTTAACGTTGTAGTTTTATTGTTTTGGTGTCTTAATGCTGTGAAATTGTTGTTGTGTAGTCTTGTTACTGTTATTGCTGAAGCTGTCGTATCGATGTATGTTCTGCCTTGTAAATGTGTTTTTATATAATAGTGGTTTGTTTGTTTGTTTTAGTTAACCATTAGTCAATGAGTAACCCTTAATCAAATCTTTTAGAGTTGCCAAGGATTAGTTAATAATTACTTAATAAAAAAGAGAGAGGAACAAATGAGGAACAAAGTTCTAGCTAATTATAAGTTTGTGAGTAACAAATTTTAGAGTTGCTAATGACTAGTTAATGATTTGTTAATGACTAGTTAATGTAAAAACAAGCGGGGAACAAATGAGAAACAAACTGCTAGTTAATCATTAGTTAATGAGTAACCACTAATCAAATTTTAGAGTTGATAATGACTAGTTAATAATTAGTTAATGAAAATCGAGTGAAGAACAAACTGCTAGTAATCACATCACATTTTATAGAGTTATTAATGATTAGTTAATGAAAATCAAATGAGGAACTCATTGACTAAACATGAACAACTTTATAAACTTTTGGGGGGAAAGTTTAGCATGAAAGCATTTAAAAACATCAACTATGAGCCTGTCTGCCTTTTAAAACTCTGTATCAGTCAAACTTTTGTTCTCATGTTGTCATCCTCTGTGTCTGTCTCTCCCACTCTCCTCCACAGTCTCTTGTCCTCCACGTCTCCATCTCCCTCTCTACCACCCATAGGCTCGTCACTCCTCTCCCACTGCACACGCTCGCTCTCGCTGGCTTCACTTAATGGCTTTCAGGTTGTCACACAGCCTTTGATGGAAAGAGCCTTTGAAAGTTCCAGAGGACCGTCAGCTCTCCCCCACCACGTTAGCTGCAGCTAAATCGGGCTCGGTGGCGGAGGCTGACTTGTCGCTCCTGGAGGGCGAGTGGGAGTCTGGAAGCCGATCAGACGGCCCGGCACTCGGGGGCGGAGGAGCTGCCACCTCCAGCTACCTGGACGCTGAGGGGAGATAGTGGTGCATATGGCAGCAGCAAACCCTTTAGTCACACCCACACTGACTCACACACACACACACACACACAGACGGCTGCATTCCATCACCCTCTGTTCTTAACATCAGCCGTAGTCTCCTTTTCTCTTTCCATTCTACATTTTAAAAACTTTTACGTTCAGCAGATAATAAGTTTAATAAAGAAAAAGTTTTCACATTCTGCACCTGTGCTAACTGCTCTGTTATCCCTTGTTTTATGTCAAATATGTGAGTGTTTATACAGGATATAAAAACCATTTTCCTCTCTTACATGCTGCATTTCTTAGAGTGTGTCTAATCAAATTACCAGCCAACAAATCTGAACAACTGTATACACAAAAGACATTCTAACTGCCATGTCACCGTGCCACTGGTGTGTGTCCGGTGCTTGTATGAGGTACTTACAACTTAAAACCCTGCTATTAGTTTCCTCAGCGTCCTGCATCTTTTTGAATGTATTGCAGCATCACTGATGATGTACTGTGAAAGTTTTAAAGGGACAAAAATGGGTATGTTGCCTAGAGACAACACCGTACCATAGAGGGTTATTCATAGTCAGTGTATTACCTGCAGTAGATGGTGGTTGACATGACCCCAGTTTGGAGAAGCAGCAGGAGCACCAGTGTAAGAAGCTAAGCAATGTACTGCTGTGGACAGGGTCAGCTGCAAAAGACATTTAGACACCTAAAAAAAACAAAAAAAAACAAAAACATCTGTTTAATCTGTAATATATTTACTGTAATAAATCATAAAATGACCATGATATGTCATCAGAGATTAAAGAAACATATTAAGTGGAAATACTTGCTTCTGTAACGTCAGCGCTGTAGCTGTGGTGTCTCCCTTCTATTCCAGACCAGAATGACTGGAATAAATGTTGTTGTTTGCCCATTTCGCTTTAATCAGAGTTCAAATTAATGCTGAATGTTTGCCGAATGAGTAAGTGTCTGTTTATGAGTCAGAAGAAATTATTAATAATCTTTTAGAAGGTGTAGATGCTTATTACTATTAAATTGAGCAAAATGTTAATGGAGTTTGGCAGCAGTGAGACAAGCAGCCACTGACCTCTGACTTCAGAAGGTGTATTTTCAGAGCAGTAAGCTTGTGTTTTTAGGATAACGGGCTGAACTTTACACTGACAGACAATTGACAGTTATAAACAGCTGATCAACTGGACTCATCCCCATTTGTTATTGTCAATTTATGATTTTGCACACATCCTGCACTCCTGCACTTTCCAGACTCAGATTATATATTAAATGGGATTTCAATGTATTTGGACCGTTGTACTCATTTTATATGTGCAGTTGCTACATATTGCTTAGTATAAAGAGTATTTTAACCGCTGTCAGCAAGGAATCTGCCATAATATAAGCCAAATATCGCTCTGTCCAAACCAACCAAACTCCATGGGTGAAATCAGTAATTTTACCAAACAGAACACAAACACGAGTTGCCACTGTACCACCCCTTGATCGAATATTGCAATGCGATGTTGCAAACAAGTCAGCATGAGTGACTGATGGGAGTTGGCTCTCAGATGAGAGGTTCTTTTTTCACTTTTTTTTGGGGGGGGGTAAATTGATTAAAAAAAAACACAGCTCACCGGCCACACATTCTGCTCATGCACTGAACTGAACTGACTGAACGTGGTGTAAATAACCATGGTTTTCCTCCACAAAAGGCTGTTTGATGGTAAAATAAAAGGGTGTAAATATTATAATGTAGCGTACAACTTTTTTTTTTAGGTGGCTAAAATCCGTTTTGTTGCTGACTCTGTCCACAGTACATTGCTCAGCTTCTGTGGTGGTGACCATGCTTCTCCAAACTGGAGGCATGTCGACTACCATCTGCTGTAGGTGAGACACTGACTATGGATAATTCATGCCCATTTTCGTCCCTATAAACTTACACAACACATCATCAATTCTGGTGCAACACTCTAAAAAAAAAAAAAAAAAAGACAGCACCCTAAGCAAACTAATATCGGTGTTTTAATTTGTCACATGACTCTCTGGAGGTCTTTTTTTTTTGCAACCTTTCAAATATGGTTCAGCTCCATCATCTGTCTCTACAAAAATGGTCTGAAAACATCTTTTTTTTGGGTCAGTTTAGTGTCTGGAAAAAAAATTAAAATGAATATGCAAGTTAAGTTTGATTTAATTTTTAATTTTATTTCAATTATTCAATGTACTTTTATTTGAAATGTAAATGCTGCCTTGAAAATTCCTACCATGACATGACTGTTTAACCAATAAGACAGGATGTAAAATGCACTGATAACTATTTTATTTTATTTTAAAACATAAGCATTGAGTCAAAGATGGCAGCAACACACCAAGTAGCGGCAACATGCTCTCTGTCAGGAGAGACACACACACTAGGAAACTGAAGACAAGCATTTAAATGTAACACAAATGATCAATGACAAATGATCACATTCATCCCTACAGACTGTTCCACAATGGTGTGATTGTTGCCTGAAGGTAACGTCCACACAACCAAACAGCTTATTTAAATCTTTTTCATTTCAAATTGCATTTTTTTAAACTGATGAGGCAATTAAATGTTATTGTCTTTTTTTTAAAAATACTGTAATAAATTTTATTAAAATTTTAACAATCACTGTTTCCACTTCCACTGTTTGGGAGATTCTGCAACACTGTTTCCGGTGAAACTGCAGCAGTGTTTTGTGGACTAACAAAATAAACCCAACCGTCAATCAGAATGAGGGTGAGCAGATAATGACTGATTTTTCATTTTTGGGTGAACTATCCCTTTAAGGTAATGCACCCTAAAATATATCATTAAAAAACATTTAAAATTCTTTAAACTATGTTACTATTATGACAGCTATTTTATGACACAAAAAAAACTTTTTAACAAGCTGGCATTGTAATACATATCATACCAAAATTCATAACTCTTCCTTTAAAGGGGGACAACTTCACCGGTCATTTTACTTTAAGGACAGCTTTGCTGATTCTTCTGCCTGTGTACAGTACGTCTCTGAGAGAGTTCTTTCTCTCTCTCTCTCTCTCTCTCTCTCTCTCTCTCTCTCTCTCTCTCTCTCTCCCTGCGTTCTCTCTCTCTCTCTCTCTCTCTCTCTCTCTCTCTCTGCGTTCTCTCTCTCTCTCCCTGAGGGGCTTATTTCAGGAATACCAGAGTATTTTACAGGGCCAATCGCTGTGAGAGCCTGAGGCTGGCTGCCATGAAAATTAAAAAATGCCTAGAGTGCCACCGGCTCTGTTAGTCTGAAACTTAAAAGGCTGCTTGGTTGCTGTAATACACTTATAGGATTTCCCTCAAGGATCCCATGAGTTTTGGGGGAAGATGCGACTCTATCTGGATTTGCAGACATCTCAATTAGTTGAGGAGGGGAAGGCCTCGCAGCATTGGGATACAACAAACTCCTCGTGGAGTTCAGAGCGGACAGGAAGTGGGGGATGAGAACATTCAAACAGCATTAAACTATTTAGGAACAAACACTGAGCTACTGGGAACCAAGAAAATACATTTTTAGAGCTAGAACTTTTTTGGTGTTGCGTTATGATGGTGACCGACTGGCAACTTGGGTTTTCTTATCCAACCTGGGACATCAAAGGCTACAACCCAAACCTCATCCAGTTCACCTGACACTGAGCTTTCTAACAGTGGCCACATCAGGACACAACACTCAGACTTCATCTGGATGCGCCAAATATTATACATTATTACATCAATATACCCACAGACTGCTGTTACATCAGACAAAGTCAAAATAGTTACTGCAGACATGCACTTTTTTTTTTTGCCATTATTGTGTTTTGAATGCGTTTTTAAGAGTTTTGAAAACAGTGTGTTAGCATTTGAAAAATGTGCTGCAAAAACACAGTGTTTCACAGGTGGTGGAGTATGAATGAGGAAAGAGCTCATGGATTTTGGGAAATTAAAGGTCATTTAAAGGGATAGTTCACCCAAAAATGTAGTCAGTCAGTCATTATCTACTCACAATAGTGCCGACTCAAGGTTGGGTTTAGTTTTTTAGTCCACAAAACACAGCTGGAGTTTCACAAGAAAGCAGTGTTGCAGAATGTCCCAAATAATGGAAGTGAATGGTGACCAGTTTTCATCAAATGCCTCCTTACTGCTCGTCTGGTGCAATCCAAGTCTCCTAAAGCCCCGACATGCCAAATTGACTTAAGAAATGTTATTTACACCATGTTTTTAGTCTGAATCTTCACTGTAGATTCTTAGCTTGGAACCACATTCACAAGCACACGCACACTGTCTTTTTTCCAGTTGTTTTTTCTGTTTGAAAACTGGTCACCATCCACTTCCATTGTTTGGGAGATTCTGCAACACTGTTTTCCTGTGAAACTCCAGCTGTGTTTTGCAGACTAACAAAATAAACCCGACCTTCAATCTGCATGAGGGTGAGAAGATAATGACTGAATTTACATTTTTGGATGAACTATCCCTTTAATGCATTGTGTGTTAGAGCACTGAGAAATGATTCACAGTTCGGTCCAGACAGACTTCTGTTTCACTGACTGTGTGAAGAGTTTTGACTGTGTGATTTCAGTTTTGACCGATGCATGATAGCAATTGAAAAAAGTAACATCTTGCATCTAATTTGTTTAATCTGTACGCAAAAATAAATAGAAAAATCTACATATTAGAAAGTTTCCCACCATTTCCATGTTTTGTTTTAACTTTTGTGTCATTGTGTTCTAACAAAGAGCAGAACAGAATGCAACAGTTCTGTGTGATGTCACAATGTCACAGAGGTTTAGGGTTAGAGGGAGATATTTGGTGAATTGTGGTCATTTCAGTGTTCCACTGAGAGAGAGAGAAAGACACAACTGAGACAAGAGTCATTTGTTTTAGACAGCCGTACCTTCTGAATTTTAAAGGAGGTTCATCCTCAGCCTTGGAAATACTAAAGTGACAATATTTGACTCTGAAAAATGTCCTCGTGGCCAAGCTCAGCTGTCCCTGGTGCATCAGGTAAGATGACTCAACACACAAAACTACACATGATGCCGGATGTATCTGCTTTGAAAAAAACACTGGGGACACCAACTTGTTTCCAACTAGGAAGCCTAAAAGTAGTGCCTCATTTATAATATGCACTCAAGATCAATTTTGATCTTGTGTATGACTGAAACAGGTGAAAGTAAAACTTTACTTTAACATGGAAATGATCTTATCTCTACGCAAAATCTGAACCTGACTGAAGGGTTTTCCCTGCTGGTTATGTCGGGGTACTGCAGCCTGTGGTGACCTTTGCATCAGCTTTATGATGTGTCAGGAATTGTCAATACATGTGTGACAAATTAATAGCTACACACCCCCCAGCTTTGCATTGGTCTTTGTTTGTCACCTCACTGTTTAGTCCACTGAATAATACATGTTGCCTGGCTTCAAACTCAGTATTTCCAGGCATCTATCTTCACAAACTGGTTGAGTTTTAAGCCAAACTCAAACTTGTAAGTTTTGAAATGAGCTGAAAAAAGTTTTGGCAGCCTCTTTAATTCTTTTATTAATTTAATAATTTACCTTTTTGCTTTAGATAAACTTGACCCTTCAAGTTTTATATTATATTATTTAGTTTTATAAACCTAAAGAATTGGTTATTCACTGTAAAATTAAAAAATAAATACATTTTTGTTAAAAAAAAAAAAAAAGAAAGAAAGTTGAGAAAACTCAGTATTTCAAGGCAACTATCAAAATTTTCATGTTTTAAGCAAAACTCAAAGTCTTAAGTTTTGAAATAAGCTGAAAAAAAACATTAAATCTTTCATTGATTTAATAATTTACTTTTCTGCTTTAGATAAACTTGAATCTTCAAGTTTTGCATACCTGAAGAATTCTGTATTTTACCAGTTGTTCACCCTACTTCTCATTATTTGGGTGCTTAAAAATTAAATGGCTGCAATGGAAAATATTAAATTATTAACCATTATTCACTTTAACGTTAATGAGTTTCCAAAACTCAAAGATTCATGTTTATCTAAGAACAAATAGTAAATTATGGCAACAAAATATTATAGGTTGGAAAGACATTTTTTTAATGTTTATCTCAAAACTTAAGAGTTTGAGTTTGACACAACTCACTTAGTGAGGACAGCTGCTGTAAAATTTTGAGTTTTATCAACTTTCTTTTTTACGGTGTTCCTGATCAAACCCTCTTTTGTGATGCTTTTATGTAAAGTGAAACCACTGATGGTAGAGCAGGTACCGAGTTGAGATTTTAGTTACAAATTTTCTCTTCAGAACTTGTTTAAGGGGGGATTTTTTTTTATTTTTATGTTCAGCATCTTTTATGAACCAAACTTCAGCACACCGTCTGAAATGATCAAAAAACTAAGTTTAAAGTACAAAACTAAGAACATTTTTAGAAATGAGATCCCGGGTCCTTAAATAAATCACAGAACAGAGCAGATCTGTGTTGCAGAAGAAAGGACAGCTCTTAGAAATACTGTAAAGAATCCACCATTGTTACTGAAGGGCAGTGTTACTTTATCTTAAGCACCTGAAATCTCTTTTCAAATCTGTTTTTCTAAAAAGAAATTGAAAAAGATAAGAAAATCTATCTAATAATATTTGATACTTCTTTCTGTGGTGACACAAATTGACAAGCAAACACTGAAATACAAGGACAAGATTCTTGGTTCAGGTGTGTTTGTTCAAGTTGTGCTGAGTGAGTGACCCTCACAGACTGAATGCAGGACTTTACATATTTTCTCTCCATGTTCACAATTTTTTGTCACAGTTATGCTGACAGCACCTGAGGTCCAGGCAGGTCAAACTCTGTTCAGTAGCTCCTGTGCTTACTCTGTTGTGGAGTTTATTGGTGAAGGTTGCTTCGGTAAGGTGGCCAGGTGCCAAAATCTGGCAACAAAAGAGACAGTAGCTGTTAAGATCCTCAAGGACACTGATTTTACCCATGAGACAGAGAAAGAGGTAGATATTTGGACTTGATTCTTGATTATTGATTATGATATACAGTACATTCCCTTGTCCGGAGTATGTCCTAATTGCTATCATGTCCTCTATTTTCTCCACAGGTGTCCATATTAAAGGTCCTCAGTGCCGTGAATCCAGACCATGCTAACGTGGTGAAGTTCTTTGAGTGGTTTGAACATCAGGGACACGCCTGTCTAGCATTTGAGATGCTGGACAGGAGTCTCTATGATATGCTCCTAGAACAAGACTGGAAGCCGTTGTCTCTGAACAAGGTCCGACCAATCGCAAAGCAGGTATGTGTTAATGTAAATATGTAGAAAACCCTACCCTTTACTGTGTCTATGGAGATTCTCAGTCATCCAGGCCATGGATCTCTAGAAGCTGTATGAAGGCAACTGGACTTGCTCAAGGCCCTTGAAGATGTTTCACCTCTCATCTGAAAGTCTTCTTCTGTTCAGGCTTCTTCAGAGAGGTGAAATGTCTTCAAGAACCTCAAGCAAGTCCAGTTGCCTTTGTGACTAGGGTCTTTCCCTAACCCTAAACCTAGATTTATAAGTCAGTTTCAGAAGGCTTTAAATGATATAGACCGAAGACAATCTCCCAGCTTTTGTTGTAAAAACTAGGTGGCCACAATGAGAGAGTCAAAAGAAAACAGCATTGGACTATCCTTAACCACAGACAATACATGCAAGACTAAATCCCAAAATTGTCCTTTCTTGTTTGGTCCCTACAGCTGTTGGTGGCTTTGGATGCCCTGAAGTATCTCGGTATCCTGCATACTGATATTAAACCAGACAACGTTATGTTCGTCAACAAGCAGAACCAGCCCCTCAGGGTAAAATTAATAGACTTTGGTCAAGCCATTCGGGCCTCCGAAGTCCAGCCTGGGATGGAGCTTCAGCCGACTGGATACAGGTGTCTTCATCTATTAATCTAGCAGGGCTTATGTCATTTTTCTAAACATCCAATTTGTTCTCCTGGTCCTCAAAGCTTGCCAACAGATTTCTCATCTTTGGCTCTTGTGTACCTTCCACAGGGCTCCAGAAGTTGCCCTTGGCCTGCCCTTCACTGAGGCTATCGATGTGTGGGGAGTTGGCTGCATCCTGGCCTTCCTCTACCTTGCTGAAAACCTCTTCCCTGTCTCTTGTGACTACCAGATGGTAGGTCAACTACTTCAGACAAATGTCCACAACCAAGTGGAGACTTTATACAGAATGTCAACTGGTGTCATTCTGTACTTTTTTTGTGTCTAGATGATGTCCATGGTTGAGGTTCTGGGTCAGCCGGAGGACAACATGCTCCGTGCTGGAAAATATACCCAGTACTTTTTTAGTGAGGACGAGGCTGCTGATGGTCCAACATGGAGGCTCATGGTGGAGTAGTTATGTTCTTCTTTGAGTTGATTACATAATTTTATATTTTGAAATGGTTCTTATTCATATTTTGTTCCTTCAGACACCAGAAGAATACACAGCTGCCAACAATATTGAACCAGAAGAGCTGAACAGCTTCATTGAACTCCCCAGCTCCCTGGATGACCTGGTTAATGTAGGTACTCTCTGCTGGTTGTGTCTAGAAGGGAACCCTTGATTTGCAAACTCTTGTGAGACTTGTACACATTGTTTCCTCATTGTGCACCTCATACAAACTAAATATGACACAAAACACCTGGATAGGCTTAGGGAAAGATCATAGTTTGGGTTAAAATGATCACACTTTAATCTTTTGCAGATCAGGGGTTCCCTCCTAGACATAACCCTCTCTGTTGTATGAGTAAAAACCTAATTAGTGCCAGTTAATTATCTTTCTTTGAGAGGCAAAAGGATGGTTCAAGTGACTCTGTTTCCAAATCCAGATCTATCCGAAAGGGGAGGCTGCTGAATTTGAGGACAGAAGGACTTTTGTGGACCTCATGAAACAGCTGCTGCATCTTGATGGAAATCAGAGAATCTCTCCCCGTGAAGCTCTGCAGCACTCATTCATCACGATGTCCCACCTGACCAAGCACCCTGCCTAGTAAGTGACCGTGTGTTGCATAGTAGATATCACATGAAGGTGCATAGACAGATGGTTTTATTCACTGATTCGCTAATTGATTGTCATACTTGATCCAGCCTGATCAGCTCCCAAACTGTGATGAGCGTCGGCCCAATGGAGGACTCAGCAGACAGGGTGAACATCCCTGCAGCCACCAGGTCTCCAGATGGCATCAAAGCCACTGTCTCCTATGATGACAGTCCTGTCACAGGGTCATCTGAAGGAGTTACAGTCACTTATTCATATTACAAAAATCCAACTTCCTTGTCTTCTGATGAAGGACTACCTTCTGTGTCCTATTACCAAGGTCCAGCTGCCTGGTCTTCTGATAGAGGACACCCTTCTTTCTCTTATGACAAAATTCCAGTGGCCTGGTCTTTTGATGCAAGACTACGTTACCTCTCCTATTACAAAGACCCAGCTGCCTGGTCCTCTGATGGAGCTTAACCCAAACTCTTCTTTGCAGATGCACCAGCTCGCTGGGTCATCTGATGGAGGACTACCTCCATGCTCGTCTGATGAAGATCCAGCTGCCTGCTCTTCAGATGGAGCTAAACCAACAGAGTCCACTGCTGGTTGCACTAAAACTTTGCTGAAGAGGATTTGCAGTTTCAATCAAATCACAGCTTCTCTTTCTTCCTGCCGGTGTTCCACTGTGAAGGACTGCTGACATATTCATCATTTCTGATATAGTTTCACTGTCTTGTCATTTTTTACTTTGTCACATTTTATAAATAAAATTAATTGATTGATTGCAGTGAGACTACATTCATTACATCATACACAATCTTCTGAATATTCCTTAAAAAACTACAAGAGAAACATCATAGAGGGCCTTTCAAGGTTTCATTTTGAATTCTATGAAATCACAGATTATGCTAATATATTTGCTTTGACATTTAAGCCACCATCTTAGCTCATTTCCTTCAGTGTTCAGGATTCTCATTCTTGAGGAACTATCAATTTTATTTATTTTAGTTGACTCTTGTTGCTGCTGATTGCTTGACATTTACTTAAAAGGATATTCCACCACACCATGATCATCCACTCAATATGTACTCACCACTATGCCGATGTGAGGATGGGTGAAGATCTCCAGTTCACAAAACAATCCTGGAGTTTCAGCAGAAAACAGGGTAGCAGCCAATTCCAGTACAATGGCAGTGAATGGAGACCATGGATAAAACGTTAAAAAAAGAACAAAAAACAAACACAAAATGTCTCCATCCTGCTTGTGTGGTGTAATCCAAATGTCCGTGAGCTGCGACATTAAAATTTAACCACAAAAGACACCATTTACACCATGTTTTTAGCAAAAATGTCAACTGTAGCATGTAGCAGGTAGCATGTAAACATGGCATCGATCTCGCAATATTTTCACATGTGCTTCCATTAAGAGATATAAGAAGTCTCGTAATACAACAGCGCCATGTTTACATGCTACCTGGGAGGCTTCAGCTGACATTTCTGCTAAAAACATGGTGTAAATGGCGTCGTTTCTGGTTAAATTTTAATGTTGCAGTTCGCGGACACTTGGATTACACCACATGAGCAGGATGAAGACATTTTGTGTTTGTTTTGTGTTTTTGGTGACATTTACATTTGGTCTCCATTCACTGCAATCAGCTGCAACCCTGTTTTCTGCTGAAACTCCAGGATTGTTTTGTGAACTGAAGATCTTCACATATCATCACATCGGCATAGTGGTGAGTACATACTGAGTGGACTTTTATTCAGTGGTGGAATATCACTTTAAACACACTGAATTTCAGATAAATGACAGATTATTTAAGGTCAATATTTTGAGTTAGTGATAGTGAATGATTACAGATCAAAATAATGTGTTAATCTCTGACTCCTTTTGGTAAGATTAAATCTGTGCTCAGCCATGAATGCAACTGCTACACAAGCATTTTTAAACAAAACATTTTATTGATCACAAAAGTTTTTCTTTTAGAAACAAAAATAAATATTGTTCATTGCTTTTAGATAATTTGACACATTTCAGCTGGTTTGGCTTTTTGTTAATAAACAGGAACATTTTTTTAAACACATTCATTTTAAACATGATTTTACTATTTTAAAAAAGGCTGAAAATAAAAGTAATTATAGGTTGTTTCAATACAGTAAATGCTCATGTTGAAATATTAGTAAGAATATAACTGTTCTATTCTTACAGTAACTTTTTCAAAATTAGCAAAGATTTCACTGCCAAAACTGTGTGAGTCACTGTATGAAGGCAGCCATATTGGATTTTGCACTCACAGGTTGGTTGCTGCCTGCAGCGCACGGATAATCCAGCAGAGGGCAGAAGACATATCTCAGATTGCAGTAGTATTGACCATACCGATGTTGTAGATGTGTCAGAAATTTGTGTAGCAAATATGGTACAAATGGTGTAGTAAAATTATGACATATTGTAGCTACAATATCATGTATGTTAATTTTCACTTTGAAATTTTCAGTATGACTTTAAATATGAAATATAAAAATTTATAAATCTGATTTCCCCCAGTGGTAAAAAAAGACACTGTAGTTCAACAGTCATTTTAAGTCATTTATAACATATAACAGTCTCAAAATAATTTGAGAGATACCAGTTACCATAGACGAACAAACACAAACAAAAACAACCCACAGAACCTTAATATTTAAGGTGAACACCAACAAATTCATAGATTATTTTTTGGAGAAATAAAATGTTTTAACCCAAATATCTGTACTCTCTACTGCTTTCATTTCCAAAACAGGCTTGTTACTTTAGTTTTCATGCATTTGAGGGGAATTATTGATATTTTTATTTTGCATCATCGCACGGTGCCTTACAACATCAGAACTGATTTCATCCTAAATGAATGTGACACTAATACACAAAGATGACGATTTCTCGGTCCCGTCAGTGTATATTACACACAACAGACACAACGAGATGAACACAAAATAAGATGCAACAAGATTTAAAAAAGACGTAATGACAAAATAGTAAGAAGACAAGGAAAACCTAATTTGATGAAAAAGACATAAAAGATGTACCAAGACAAAAATGACATAACAAGATGAAAAACATGCTACAAGATGAAAGAGAGGCATAGCAAGACAAAAATGAAAAAAAAGACATAAAAGACGTAAAACAAAAATTACATGAATGTCCTAATAAGATGAAAAAGACGTAACGAGACGAGAAAAACGTAACAAGACAAAAAAAACAAAAAAAACAAGATGTGCCAAGATGAAAACAACATAAAAGACGGAACAAAACAAAATCAAAGTAAGAGGGTGAAAAAGACGTACCATGACAGAAACAACATAAAAGACATCAAACAAAAATGACATGAAAGTCCTAACAAGATGAAAAAGACATAACAAGAAGATAAAAAAGACGGAACACGATGAAAAAAAGACGTAAAAGACGTACCATGACAAAAATGACATAAAAGATATAACAAGACATAAAAGACGAAGAGGCACAAGACTTAACAAGACAAAAATGGCTTAAAAGACATAACAAGATGTGAAAGATGTAACAAGACATACAAGATGTAACGTGGCAAAAATAACTATAGGTATACCAAGACGAAAACGACATATAAGACGTAACAAAACAAAAACGACATTGAAGTCCTAACAAGACGAAAAGAAACATAACACGATGAAAAAAAGACATGTATGTACCGTGACAGAAATGTCATGAAAGATATGACGAGACAAAAACGACGTAAAAGATGTATCAAGGAGAAAAAGACAGAACAAGACGAGAAAGACGTAACAAGATGAAACAGACGGAGGGAGACTTCAGTTAGTTTTGCACAGTAACAGTCAGTAGAAAAGCCCTTCAGAGGACGACTCTTTACTTCTGTGCTTCGAGTACATTTCAGAGCCTGTACTTTTTCACTTTTACTTGAGTAAAAAAGTGCAATCAGTTCTTCTGTTTTTACACAAGTATATGTACTTGAGTACAGAATGTGTGTATCTGGATCTGAACATGACATAAGGCAGAGCGGCAGCAGACTCATTGCTGGCAGAGGTGAGCAGCAGCATCGGCATGCTGAGAGCACGCAGGCTATTTGATCAGTGTCATTAATGTCTTTTAAATGCTACTGTACATAGCGGCTGGCAGGTTAATGATACTTTAACCTCGACACTCCCAGCCCTCCTCCTCAGCCTCCTCTTCCTCCTCCTCCTCGCCGTCAGCACGCCTCAGACAATTACTGCACTCACGATCGCAGCCTGTTCAATATTTCATATAGAGGTCCATTAAAGACACAAGAGGCTCCTTCTCCCTCTCTCTCTCTCCTGCGCTTCAAGTTCAAAAAGGCTCGACCGCCCGCTGTTGAGAATGTTAATGATTATACCGAAGTAGCTGTAGGTGTGTGTGTGTGTGAGTGTGTGTTTTGAAGGGTATTTTATAATAAGTGACGCCGACTTACAGCGTGTAAAAGGGTTTGTGTGGCTGTTGCTTTTTTTATCATGTATTAATGACTTGATTATAATCTAGAAACCATACGTGTAAAATTCAAACACACACCAGGTTGCAAGTGGTCATACAGATTATCACCAGAGGAGGGAGGGAGGGCATACACGAAAATAAAATGAAAAGATAACAATGAAATCTTTATTTGCTTGGCTGGAAGGAACAAACTACATGATACACACTTGGAGCTTCCAATCCTCATTAGTGCTTCACAGATGCACCCACTCAAATAACGCTCACAATGGCACCCACCCACACACACACACACACACACACGCCCGCCCGCACACACACACGGAGTCAATACACGCAAGAAAAGAAAAGATAATCATTAACATTCTCAACAGCAGGAGGTTTAGCCTTTTTGAACTCGCAGGAGAGAACAAGAAGGAGCCTCTTGTGCCTTTTAATGGACCGCTATTTGGTGAGACAAGTAGAGGCTAATGAATTAAGCAAAACCTAGAATGGATTTCTATGCTTTTTTAAGCTTTTTAACTTCCATGGAGCCTCACAGAAACATTGAAACTTGCTACTGAACCAGGGCGTGTCGAGAAAGTTGTCTTTAATGTAGCTGGAGGGGGCGACATAGGATTTCTGATATTTTCAAACAACGTCATACTTTCTGTCTGTGCAGGGGCGGACTCAGGCCGTCTGAGGGGCAGGGAAGAAAAAAAAAATGAAAATGGGCCTCAGATGTATGTGGTGGTGGCAAAAGTCATGATGCATTTATGATGACACAGTTCAAATCCCTGGTTTACATTAAAATTATTTCATTATGTGACTTAAAGTACAACAACTGACACCTCTGTAATAAAACTAGATGGGGAACTATTAACTATCTAAACATTTAAAGGCACACAGAACATGCTACTTCTTGAGCATATAAGGCAGTCTATATGGCACTGCAATGCATTTCATCCACTGGAAGGCACCTTACCAAAATTGGTCCACTGGAAGGGCACTCTTGAGTGTACTTTATCACATTTTGTCCACTGAAGGGCACTCTAAGGAGGCACTTTATCATGTTTTGTCCACTGGAAGGACACCCTAGAATGCACTTTATTACATTTAGTACACAGGAAGGGCACTCTTTAGGGCACTTTATTATGTTTTGTCTACTGAAGAGCACTATAAAGAGCACTTTATCACGTTTTATCTACTGGAAGGACACCCTAGAATGCACTTTATCACATTTAGTCCACAGGAAGGGCACTCTTTAGGGCACTTTATTATGTTTTATCCACTGGAAGGACACCCTAGAATGCACTTTATCA
>JAJHUR010072984.1:0-24415 GCA_027495735.1 Lutjanus campechanus
TTTTTAAAGTTTGGTCCAACATAATTTAAAGTTAAACCATGATTCAATTTAGTTTAAAAATTAATACTGTGGATGCAACCAAGCCTATATCAAGGAAAAGTAGGAAGATAAAAAGAAAAAAAAGCTTTTATGTAACTCATAAATGTTAGATAAAGTTTTCACAAATATTAGCCACCGCCCACAACCACCCCCAGCTCCCCCATGCTTGCATTTTGGCAGCTCTGGCCCTTAAGGTCGAACATTACAATTTATGTTGCACTTTTTCTTACTGCGTGATCACTTTTAATGCCGAAGTATCTGACATATGACAGAGGATGGCTGATGACTAATGTCACATTAATGCCTCTTTATGTAATGAAGAAGTTGATTCATTGCTACTAAAGTCAAAGTGTGTCACACAGTGTAAGGACGGGTTATGTAAAAACTGTGTCAGCCTTGTACATCTGTTCCAACTACACAGAAAACAATGCAGAAATGAAAACTGATATTACGCTGGAACTCAAAAAGAAGGAGCCTTGTAATGCCGATGTATCTCCTCACTGTCAACACTGACGTGCTCATAAAACATGAGGCCTCATTTTAAGTCAAACAGGAAATAGCCTGCACAATCCTGGGAACAAACAAGAGAGGACAGCGGTGCGGTTTGATTGGGCCGTGAACGGTCGCTGTCGTTACAAAGCACCACTGTAAGCTCCATCGATTATCAAAGGGCTCCGAGCTCAGACGGGGAGTCTACTGATCTTTCCCAAGCTCAGACATGAAAAGCCCCCAGTGACAGCTCGTAGCCTGGGCTGGATCACGCCGCTGTGGCGGTGGTGGTGGCGGGGTTGGGGTGGGGTTGGGGGGGGGCTTCTGTGGTGCCTGTTTTCTAACCACCTGCTCCACAGGCCGTGGTTTTGTTTTCTTGTTTTCTCTCTCTTAACGCTGCGCTCTGTCAGGGGGCGACAACGATGTGCTTTCATGTGAACTCGGGGCCAGCGACGACATAGGTGTGTGAGAGACACTTGGTAAAACAATGCAAGACAACCTTTTATTATGGCAGCGCCTCATTACTTTTTAACCAGTGTAATCGTACGTGCTGCTCCTCATGAATTATTCACAGGTGAGTTCTCGTCACAAAGTGACAGGGGGAGATAGCGGAGCGGTGCGAGTGAAAAAACAAGCACAAAAATAGGAGAAGGCATATGTTGAGAAAGTGATGCAGTGATACATTTCTTCGTACCTTCCATTAACTTATAAAGACTTTCACACAAAGGCCACTGATTGTGTATGTGAGCCTACAACCCTGCAACAGTCAGGGTGTTGAGCATGTGGATCGCACATTGAGAGTTTCTTTTAACTGGTACATGAGAAAGAACAGTTTGAACCACAGTGTGTTCTCCTGTCATCATCAGTAATTGGCAGAAATTGTAGTATTAGAGATCAACCTTAGTCTTGAGACTTACAATCCACTGTATTTTGACCCGGCTTCAGGACTCAAGATTTTATTTCAAGATCAGCTGATATCACTTTATTAGCTGTGCATTGTCTACATTTATTTGTTAATTACTGTCATTGGATGTAAAATGTCCTGCTTCAAATTCAAACAATAACTTGACTCATTTCTAATTTGAAATTTCTGTTGGCATTACC
Source organism: Lutjanus campechanus (assembly GCA_027495735.1). NCBI lineage: Eukaryota > Metazoa > Chordata > Actinopteri > Lutjaniformes > Lutjanidae > Lutjanus > Lutjanus campechanus. The sequence goes on from JAJHUR010072984.1 coordinate 1,633, forward strand.
AGCATGCACACATATGCACTCCAAAAAAGTGAATGTGGGAGACAGGATAATAAGATGTCCAATAGGAGATGTCAGCCAAATCTTCGGTAATAAAATTTGGCTACCTAAACTACAAAGTGTTCATCTGCAAAACAGCATCTAAAAGACAAAGCAGTGTCTAAAATCTGAAATGCAGCACTTATGAAGACGGCTGGGACCACATCAAACTTTTATCAGCGCTTAGCAAGGGAGAATAAAGGAAGGTAAGCTAATACAAACTAGCTAACTAAGAAGTTGTGTTTTTGCTTGTGATAAATGAGGCTGGCCAAATAAAGCTATGTACAATAGGCAATGTATATAGAGTAATGTTACATCAACCTTAGCTAGTGTCAACTCCAACATAAATGCTAAATAGCGCAATAAAAATTCCTCACTTGGCTGAGAGAGCTGAAGATATGACAACACTTGGTCTCATTCTGCCTTGATCTTGGTCTTGACTCAAGTCTCAAGTCTTCAAAGTCTTGATCTTGTCTCAGTCTTGAGTATCATAGGGAGGATCAAAAAATTTGACAGACTTTGTTTCCTGCATTTTGGTGAATTTTTCAGAGTGAAAATGATAACACATTAAATAAAAATAAGTGCTCTGCAAACAGCATTTTAAGTGAAATACTTTCAATTTTACTTTTAAGTCTCAGAATAAATTGCCCCTCTGGCATGAACTTGCATAAATCTCTGGCATGAACTAATATTCAACAGTTTTCTTTCATTCATTTATTTTTTGCCATGACCCTAAAAGAAAACTGACGATGCAGATATTACAAAATCCATTCCTCTTTCCTTTAAAACTTTCCTTAACAAATGGAAATTCTTCTTTCCAGGAAGTCTGGATTGGCGTATCAGTATTGTTGTCCAGGTGGAAACAGGGCTTATATTTACTGTACAGTGTCAGAAATGAAATGATAAGGAAAACAAAACAAAAAAAAGATGTGAAAAATTGTCATAAATCAGGAGATATACAGAAGAATTGTGATGCAGGGAGGAAATAGGGAGAGGACAGTTGGCAAGTATGGTCTCAACACAAGTCTTGCTCATCACTTGGTCTTGGTTTAGGCTGTCTAGACTACAGAACTGGAGGAAATATGAAAAAGATGCAGGAGCTGCTAAAGAGAGGTCAAAACATTGAGTCAGGAGCATCGTTCTCCGTTAGACCACCTGAGAGGCTGAGCTGGGCCACTGAAGAGTTTTTCCTGCAGCTGATGAGTTTGTTTGTGTGTTTGAGAGCGAGGGAGAGAGAAAGAGGGAAATAGAGGCTGCATGAAAATAGATGACACCTTTGTCGCTGCTCTTTCCGCCAGCTGCACCTCATATCATTTCTTTGCTCATATTTTCCCATTTTAACTTCCTGCCCTGTGGTGACTAAAACCTCCAATCAGAGAGAAATTAACTGGCCTGTTCTGAATCACTCTGATGCAGAAACCAAATCTGGCGGTTTTGCAACTTTACTGACGGAACTGAAACTGAAATCTAAAACCAGCTACGTGTTTTTGCTGAATGGTTCACACAGCTGTACCGACACGGTGAGTCTATTCATAGACTTTTGCCGACTCCACTGCTCCCCTGAGAGTCTGCCTATGCCGCCACATGCCCCTGAGGTTCACGGCTTTATAAAACATCCATGATCAATTAGACACCAATTAAACAACGTGTTAATGAGCTGCCTAATGACTTAACAGCCATATTTCCTCTGTGAGGTTTCCCAGAAATAGCTCAGGGCGAGAGCGGGTAACAGGAGTCATGGAGTGGGCGTGCACTATGACTCAACTTTGCTGTCAGTGTGTCTTGTTCTCTTGACCTCTCCTCACTGGTTTTCTGTATTTTTTGGGTCAGGTGCATAAACTTAGTCTTGGCTTGTTGAGCTGTTTCCAGATGAGATTCACAATTCCATGATTACACAAGGCTAAGAATCTTCCTCTTGCATTGTATAAAACATCCCATGGTCATTTTTTAAATTAAATATCATGGAGATATCTAGTAGAATGAAATTTACATTTAATGGATTCCTCTGTGTCATTGTTTGTGTACAAAAAAGAGACTTAGAAATGCCCTGCTATTAACAAACATTTGATTTCGAAAAATTATGATTATTCTCAGAAAATGTTGTCTAAGCATGGAAACTACTGCTCCAGCTTCTTTATTTTCTGTTTATTTTTGTGTAAATAACTGGAATTCTACACATTTTTATACGTGCAATTCTAAACACTAGTCTTTAAAATATGATATAAAGATTTTACATTGTTTGTATTTGAACTTTTTGGGTGTGGTTTTCACATAAGCAGGTTTCTACCACACTCTCACACTATACATAATACACAGTTTCAGATATCCTTCATGTGTTTAGATTTTTTTGTATTTACGTATGTGATAAATAAATAAATAAAGTAGGATTGATTAATTACTGTAATTTTTTAAATTATATTTTTGGGCTTTTATGCCTTCATTACATAGTACAGCCAAAGAGTAGACAGGAAAGGGGGTGAAGAGAGAGGGGATGACACGCAGCAAAGGGACGCAGGCGGGAGTCAAACCAGCAGCTGCTGCAGAGGACTGACAGCCTCCATACATGGGGCAGATGCTCTACCAACTGAGCTAAACAACCACCCCTTGTTACTGTAATTTAATTACATATTTTTTCCTTGTAATGGTAAGGGATTACAATTACATTCATTCAGTGATTTAATTACATGTAACTAGTTTCTCCAGCACTGCTCATATCTTATTAGAGATTTCTGTGAAATTTTGTCCTACCTTGTTTTCATTCTTGATCTATGGCCAAAAACAGGGTGACCTTTGACCACAAAAATCTAATCAGTTCACCCTTAAGGCCAAGTATACATTTGTACCAAATTTTAAGAAATTCCTTCCAAACCTTCCTGAGATATCGCATTCTGGAAAATGGGATGGATGTGAGGTTACGGTTGCTTTGACATTTAACCACCAAATGAGGTCACAGTGACCTTCGCCTTCGACCCTTGAATACCAAAATTTAACCAAAAATGAATTCCCTCAAAGCGTGCTTGAGATGCAAGAATGGGATGATTCAAAAACATAATACCTATGGCAACAGCTGTTCCCAGCGTGGAAGTTTTGCAAGGTTTTTCAAAAACTGTGAATCTCAGAGGTCCTTCAGGATACTGTCATGAATGAACACAAAAAATTAGGCTGATGGGTTCAGTAGTAAGCTGCATTAGCTGCAGATAAGCTCCAGGTCCACTGGTCATGCATTCACACATACACACGCAAGCGGTCGTATGATCTCCTCCAGGCTTACGGCTGGTGCAGATAATACATCAGACCAATCTGACACAAAACTGCTGATAAGGTAACAATTAAAGCCACCATCACATGCCAGAGTTGAATTGAGGCTGTTACCGTGGCAACTGTTTGATTCCTTTCATTGTCTAGTAGTTGTTTAAAGTGTTTTGCTGCTCAGTGGAGTGACTGAGAAACATACTGTAACCATTTTGTAGTACGACTGGAATAAAAGATTGGCATTTGTTACATAATGTGGCCCACTTTGCTAAATTTGCTCCAGCATGACTTGTGATTTATTATGTTATAACTCAGCATTAGTAGTTTTACTGACCAGCGATGCCCACGCAGGTTTGAGACAGCCAGGGCACACACACACACACACACAAGTTTCCATGACTCAGAGCTCCAATGTGTGAGAAAGTAAAATAAAATTAAAGGTGAGTTTGAAAACCTCTAGTTCAGCCCTGCTATTCTCTCGCTCCACTCCTCCACTTTCTGAGTCAACCGCCTGCTTTTCAAGGCTTTCATCCACAGAATGCAGAGTGAATCACGACGTTTATATCATTAGATTTTTTTGCCAAACTTTGTTTAAGAAGTTGCAAATGCTAATACTATGTAGGGAGAGAGAAAAGACAAGGGAGCTCAGGAGGAGATGACCCACTTAGTGTAATTATCGCTAACGAAGAGACGGGAAAGTTGTGAGCTGGGGAAAACACACAGGCCTAAATGCGTTAAATTAATCCAGATAATTCAATAGGCGATGATGAACCGCCACAATCAAGCCCCCTCTGGCTCTGGTGTTTGACTGATAATGCACTGGGCTGTTTTATGCGAAGAGTTTTCCATAACCTTGTTCTTCTCCGTGTCAGGCGGCGTGGCTGCGGTCGGTGCTGCTGGGTTGTGTTTGTCTGTGGAAAAGTGACACACTGGCACACAAGCACATTTGCATGCACACATTAATACACACACACACACACACACACACGGGTAAACACACCACTGTATATAGTCACCCTTGGACATTTCCCGAGCCTCATGTGAGATTCATACAATGCGTTCAACCGTGGCTTCCCTCCGGGTGTATGCAAGTGCAGCGTCTGAGGTTTAGTAACAAGATCATTAAAATAATCAAATTATGATAAGAGAGAGTCAGTCGTGCTGAAACTAGTTGTTTTGAGTCCATCAGAGGCGATGCTGTTAGTGTGCGGAGCGACGACCGAGGGGAGGGCATCATCAACATTAGCTGACAGCATGGGAAAAAAAAGCCTGCGGTGGATCTGAGCAATAATAACATTACCGCCGCTTTCTCACAATAATAACATTGCAGGAATAAAAGAAAAGTTCCCTTTTTTGTAAGTTAAGTGTCCCACTTTTTAGCCTCAGAGCAAAACAATCCTCACTCGTCAGATTGTGTCTTAATATCTTGTCAGAGGAGATGTCTGACTAGCTCACCTCCTGTTAGCAGGCGGCTGGTCTGTTTCTGGAGGCAATGCAAAGCAGCATCTCCTCTTAATTCATCACCATGGAGATAAGCAGAGAAAAGATTATGACCGTCTTCAGTACAGGTGCACAGAGATGTCATTATTTGTATCTGTTCAACCAATAAAATTATTTGTGTCTGTATGTGTAAATGAACTGTATCTGTATTTGGAAAGAAGACTGGAAGTGGTTGTGGTTTATACCTGAAGTCACGTTAAATGGGGCAAATGTTTTATTATCTAACCTAATATTCATTGAAACATCATTTGATTTAATATTAACATATAATTAATTATTTCCACATTGTCATACTGTACTTTTCATCTCTCTCTTTTATTTAAATTCTTAATTAAACTAAGTCTTGAACCCCACCCCCGGAATTATCAGGAACTGTAAGAAAATAAAATGTTTTGTTTGGCATCGGATAAAAAAGTGTTCAGAGCGAAGATATTAAAAAATAGCCTTAAGTTAAATGGAATAACTTACCTGACCGGGGCAAGTGGTAAAAAAGGAATTAAACTATTAAACTATTCTGATAATTGGTTAATTGTTGAAGTAATTTTCATACAAAATGGCAGAAAATGCTGCTTTGCTTTTATTATCATATTAAACTGAATACCTGTGCTCTGGATTGACAAAACAAGATATTTTTAAAGACGTCACCTTGGACTTTAAGAAAGTGGGATAGACATTTTTTCACTATTTTCTGACATTTTATAGATGTTGCAGCATTAAATTCAACATGGCCAATAATAACTTAAGACTTAGGTGTTATTTAATAATAGCTAATAAAACAATTTAAAAGGGGCAAGTCCAAATGAATGTCTGGCGAGTAGATTACTGAAAACATTAACTTTGAACACTGATATACATGTATACATACAAACATACCTATAAATATATATATTATAATATCAAAATTAAGTAATTGAGTAAAAATGTACTAAGATAAAAGTAAAAAGTAGTGCTCTTTATGTTACTGAGTTACATTCTGGAAATGCTCTTTTTCTTGAATAATAACAGGTTTATTCACACAGAAGAAATATCTGTTTCTATCGCACTATTTGTGCTTTTCCGAATAACATATTTGTATTCGGGTGAATGACTAGCCTTCAGAGTGGATGTCTGCACCTTTATCTCCTGTGCAAATATTTGTGTAATGAGAAAAATATTATTCCACCTTTAATTACAAATGTGTCTTTCCTCCCTGCTTACAAACATCTCCTTTGAGACGTCGTCTTATTACAATTGCAGTTTAATCTGAAAAGGAATTAAAGCAGCAGTAATTAGTTTATAGAGGAGTCTAATTGTCTTATTGTGCTTTTAAAAACATTGCTTCATCTCCTCGGGAACTTTGAAAGTAGGATAGTGTTTCCCCCGTACACCCTCCCTCCTCATCAACTTCTCTCTCTGCTGTACAACAAAACTATTCATTTAAACCAATAATCTCCAAGTCATTACCACTTATCAAAAGGGCTGCAAATTAATTATGTTAACTGCAAGAATTTTCATTAGATCTTTAAATTTGTACACTTCATCAGTTCTGAGAACTCAGCAATTTGATTACAGTTGATTTCTTTCTATTTAATGAGGCAAGCGTTTCTGTTCCCCCCTGTCCTTTTTGTCCGTTTCTCTCTTTTTTTTTATTAATTGGATTATGATCAATGCAAGCTTTAATGTTATGGAAAACTTAACCGAAGCCTCTATCTACTATGACACAGTTTTTGCGGCGGAAGATTAGAGAATGCCCGTATCTTCATTCGTCAAATATCAAACTGTCTTTCCTTAACGATGTTGGAATGAAACGTCGCTAATCACTGCTGACGAACGCACACTGCTGTTCTACAAAGATAATGAGTCTGCCAGAGTCAAGGGGAGAAACAAACAGCCGAGGAGAGAGGAGTGAGACGGGGAGAGGAGACGATGTGACAGATCAACAAAACATAGATTCTCCAAGTGCAACTGCAGACTGACAACTAATGTAAGAAAAAAAAAGCACGACTAGAGGAGAAAAGACAGGGGCAACACAGGAAATGAAGCAAAGGGAGATATGTAAAAGGGTGTGAGGTGGGGTGGGACCGTCACATTGTTTCAGGTTAGGAGAGCTGACCTAAATGGAGCTGTGAGGCAGAGCGGGAGAGACGGAGTCAGAGACATTATCGAGACACATGTCAACCACCATGGGATGTAAGGTGTGAAAGAGAGAAACAGAGTGAAAGAGGGTGAGAAATGGGGGGGAAGCAGAGTGAAGAGGGGGGAGGAAGAGGCGGAAAGGGTGAAGACAAACTCGGAACATTTTGATGAGACGGAGGACAGCCAAGTGCGTCCACTTCTGCAAACTTTTGGGTCACACTTTATTTTACAGTACACTAATAAGATTTTAGAAGATGTACTTAATTGGAGAAAAACTAAAGATTTGTTCTTTATTAGACAGTATTAGAACCTTTTTTTTTTTAGACCTTATTAGACTTTATCAAAGGGTAATTAGGGACACATTACAACAGAACTGTACTGTAAATTAAAGTGAAATTTCTGTTTAGGGTTGGGTGATATCTGGCAAATTAGCGTATTGCAATGCCCACAGTGAAACATTGTGATGGATTTTGATGTTTGTTGTTGTTGTTATTGTTATTTCTGTTAGGTGCTTCAGCAAAAAAAATAAGATAGAAATTGTCATGGTTTGTCAACAAAAATATGCATCCTCGGTGTCTCTAAAGACCCCCAAAAGAATTTTCTCTCTTTTTAGCTTGCTCCCCATTTCAGAAAATGTTTGTTCCAACACACCAGTCAGATTTGCCTCCACTTATGATGTCACAAAGGGCTCAGTATCACCTCTAGATAGGTGTCTGCCCCCCGAATACCACATGAATCACAGTGGGCAGTGCCTGCTGCCCTGAGCAGGGAGCTGACCAATCAGAGCAGACTGGGCTTTTCAGAACGGGGGACAGGAGCTAAAACTTAGTGTTTCAGACAGAGGGTGAATAAAAGAGATTCAAAAATGACCAGTATATGAAAAATAATATTTTCATGAACATTAAAGCCTGTAAAACTATTCTTTTAGAACCCTAATATGTGAAATGTGAACCAAAAAACGAGACTGATACATTTTCTTTAAAATATGCTTTCACTGGGTAATAAATAGTGTGTTTATATAGGCCATTTTTTCTTTAATAAATCAGGTGCAAGGAGCTGTAAGCTAACAATAATTAGAATAAGAAACTCATCCTTCATTTTTGCACTCTTTGGCTGACAGTATTTATTCATTAGTTTTAAGGTGCTAAAATTTTTTGAGAACTTACACTAATTGGCTTAATACTCACAAAGCTTTTATTGCATTTTCAGTGACAAGATCTTGCTTGGTAAATGGAAAATTTACCAGAATTTGGCTTTGCTGGATCTTAAATTTGGACGCTGTCCCTCCAGACACTAGGTGGCTTTTAAATCTCAATGTTAGAGTGTTTGAGGGCTCATTGTTTGATGTCAGACATCACAAAGCATGATGGTATTATCTACTGGCCCAACCCTACTTCTCTTGTGATATGCCCAGAGTCTAATAAAGAACATATTCTTTCTAGTTTTTGTTTAATTTGATATAATGTCCAGCTTGTTGCATCTTATTAGCATACTGTAAAATAAAGTGCAACCAACTTTTTCCCCACGCTGAGACTAAAATTGAATGTTTCACGCCTGAAATTTAAGAAATTGAAGTTTAATTACCCTCGCTTAGCTCGGGTTTTTGTTTGCAGCTATTTGGATGAAAAATCTGACCGGTGATCCACCAGCCAAGGAGTTTAAAAAAAGCCCCTGATGATTTATACCTTCCACATCCCCACAGCACACACACAAAGACGATTTATAGACATGTGAAATGCACCTGTGCGCTTTAGCCTCCTCCACTTTGGACCCAAAATGTCACACACGCACACACACACACACAGAGATACACACACAGGTGCTGCTGGGTGGACCGTGGGGAAGAGGTGAGAGCGCTCTCGCTCCAGTGAGTGGAAAACCTGATCTTCTTACCTCAGCAACTTCAGATGGAGGGACTCAGTGGAGAGACATCTGTGTGTGTGTGTGTGTGTACGTGTATTTCTCATGTTGTGGGGACATGAATCTGTTTACACACTAATATTGTGAGGACTCGCCTTTCTTATGGGGACAAAATGCAAGTCCACATAACATACGTCATTAATTTTAGGGTGACAACTTGGATTAGGGTTAGGGTTAAGGGTTAGGGGGTTAGGCAAGTAAACGCTAGGGGTAGAGTTAGTGTAAGTGTCCAGGAAATGAATGTAAGTCAATGTAATGTCCTCTGAAGTGATGGAAACACAACTCTGTGTGTGTGTGTGTGTGTGTGTGTGTGTTGTGAGAACGAGAGCGAGAGCCTCACCAGCAGAGGATTGAGGAGGATACAGAGACAGACAGAGAGCTGGAGACACTGGGTCCTTGGTTGTTGTCATGGCAACATATTAGCAGGCCGTAAGGTAAACAGGTGTCTCCTTTTAATTTAATCAATCCGGCTAAATGAGCTAATCAGCACATGTGATATGATCCACAGGGCTGAGAAGGAGCCGCCAGCCTCGCCCTCTCACCAGAGCGTCCAGCGCCATCCCGCCGTCTGGGGTCAGATGGATTTACACGGCGGTGTGCCGTTCAATTGGCTTGCCACTGAACCGGGAGAATGTTCCCACCAGCTATTGCTGTTTGTGTGTGTGACCACCCACTATCATCATTAGCATCTGACAGAGAGAGAGCACCGGTTGTGTGGATTATCACAGCCGCGCGTGCTATTATCATAACAGTTACGATAGCTACGCCTTCGTTGAATGGATAATCAGCAAGGTATTATGTGCTGGGATAATAGCACCGTGTGAAAACTGGAGATGCACTCCCAGCTAACGTGTGCTACACAACCGTACCAATTATTATGAAGCGGGATTCATGCTGCATTTCGTTAAAGCTGTGTACCACCGCAGATCTGATTACGATAACAACAGTGCGTCTTGTGATGATGATTATTAGGACGATTGCAGCGATGATGAGGGTGTTATTTCCAGGGCCGAGCTTACCTTTGTGTGATCAACAGCTGTGTGTGCATGTGTATGTGCGTGTGTGTGTGTGTGTGTGTCAGGGTGAGAGAGAGAAAGTGAGCAAATGGTTTTAACAGAAAGTGGTCTTGCAGTACCCGCTGAAAATCATTTTATGTGTGAAAGAAACATCATCTGTCACTTTTCACACAAAAGTATGATTATTACTTCAATAATACAGTTTGAATGATTTAGTTAAAGAAGTGAGTGAGAATATCCAATAAAGCAGTTTCAATTGTTCAGTCCAGGGTTATTCAACTTCAATAGCAAGCGGGCCAAAAAGGAAAATCATTGCAGGTTCATGGGCAACACAGAATACTGTCAGTTAATGTCTACAAATCATTTTTACAGTATAATGTTAGGACATACTGTATTTTACTGCCTGGAATAAACTTGGAATACACTCCGCTTTTTCACCATAATGGTATCATTACAATCAATACCAGACAGCAGTCAGTTAATACAAAAAAAGTAGAAATGCTACGGTTACAAAGCTTGATAGAGAAGTGCAAAAACTTGCTTCTGAACACAGAGGAGATATACAGTATATCAAAAGTAAAAAAGCAAGATGAATATAGTAAAACAGTATCCATCAGATGAAAAGTAAGTAGGACTCTTTATGACAGTGGTTCTCCACCTTTCCAAGTATTGACTCCCCAGAAAAATCAGGTTGGTGTTTCTGAATCTCAAAACCAGAGGTCTGCAACCTGTGGCTCCGGAGCTGCATGTGGTTCTTTTGCCCCTCTCCAGTGGCATAGACATTATATGGAAATATTATTTATTTTTTAAACATTTTAATTTTCATTTATCATTTTTGTAGACTTAAAGTGATTCTTAGATTCTCCAATTGCAAAAATGTGTAGCCTATACACCAGTGGTGAACCGTGACTATTAGACCCGGGACTTCAGTTCGGCCAGACACACCAAAAATACAGCAAAATCGAAAAAAAGATTTTGCTGGAATAAATGGCAGGCAGCCAGGTAGCTTGTGACATGTGTTTGTGCTTGATATTAAGAGCTGTAATTTTCTTTTTATCATTATTATTTCTGTTTCAGTACCACACAAGTATCAGACTGGAGCCAACAAAGAAAGGACTCAGATGCAGGACTCAAAAACACAAGGTCTTTTTACTGAAAAAGGAGTCGGTGCACAGATAATCAGTCCACAAACACAAACAAAGGTATAGGGACTTAATGGGGACCTCAGGGTATAACAGCAAGTAGCACTGATGTCCAGTTTTATTATTTCTGTCTACCAACATAGCTCTGTATGTGCTGCACTATTGGAAGTAGTTTTAAAAAAGAAGATTCAAGTGTTTGAAAATTATTTTCTAACAGACTCAGGGACGAGTCTGTTATTCAGTCTTAAACATAACACAGTCCTTTGCAGCTCCTCTGCTAGGCTGCGAAAGTCCGCTGTGAAAATGGCAGCGCTATCAAGTTAGCCACCTAGCAACGGCGTCGGTCTCGACTGCTTCATTTCAAGCAAGACTGGTTAATTCACCCGTTACTTTTTGAACAAGCACACAGACTGTGGCCTTCTGTCCCAGTGATTAAGTCCTGACCAGTGAGTGAGCCAGCTAAAACCTTCCTCTGCCTGTAGAGACAACAACAAACAACAATTGGATAACTCTATTTTGCTGTTTTCAGGACAGTAACCCTTTCATTGCTGAAGCAAAGTTGACAGAAAATTAGGTTAAAATTAGCTGCAAATTAAATATGATATATTTAAATATAACATTTGAAACAATGATATGTTAAGGCTTCTCTGAAGGCCCAGAAGGCCCTCAGGGTTCTTCACTTCTATACACTGAATTTCAAAAAAAGTTTAATATTTTGTCAACTAAAACATCGAGCCTACATCTATGACTCGGTGTCTTTCTTGTTCATGCTGCATTTTTTTAAAGCTGTGTATATACAAGATACATAGATAGATAATTTTGTCTGTTGAACAGATACAGTTAATGATGTTTCTGCTTAGCTCTACTGATGATTTAATACTATTGAATTACCATACATGCAAGACTTCTGTCGTTTTGAGTTCGTTTTGAGTAGTGCAACATGAGGTTTGACTGAGCGAATGGCAGGTGCAGAGCGGGTGTAATCCTGTTGCAGCCAATCACAGCACATAGGTGCTTTACCAAACCAATACCATACTGGTTCAGATCATACAGTCTATGGTTCAGATGTCTCAAAGTAGCTCAGAGATATATACAGTACCTTAGATTTGTTTATCATATCACACACATACCAGCGTGATTTGTAGGTAGCCTCTTGTGGGCCATAGAAAAATTCTAGTTGAATAGGCCGGGTTAGTTAAAGAAACTAGTGAGAAGATTATCTCACTATGCAAATTTGTACCGTTTCTGCAATGGCACACCTGCGTCTGTGGGACTCGTCACTAATGTTAGCGGTTGTCATTAGGAGGGACTTTGCACTAATTATCTCATCTCTGTCTGTCTCACAGGATTCACATCTTGCAAAAGCTACGGAATTCAATACAAGTGCATACTCATTTGAAGTCTTTATCACCTTCACTCTCAATCAAAAAAAGGTGCAGAGATGCTTAATGATGACAAAAACATGACAGGGAACACAAGTGGTTGGCAGGTGAAATCAAAGACACGCTGCTTCACAATTAAATCTGCTGAAACGAGCCGTTTGCTCTGTTCCGTCGTTTCCCTGTCTCATTTTAAGAGGGCAGCATTTTTGTTGCCTTATATCCCCCCGCCGCTGTGGGCATGTACACATTATTAAGCTGCTCAGGCCTCTCCCCCGCCCTCCTTCTCCCCCCACCGTCCTCCCACCCAGCTCCCCAGAGATAATCAGGGTATTACAAATGAAAAGTCAGAGCCATAAATCAGGACCCCCACCCCCAGCCACAGGTTCTTTCACCCACTCTCCTCACTGCTTCCCTCACTCTCTCTTCCCGTCATCGTCTAACCTGGAGAAACGGTGGCTTTGCCTGTCCTGCCGGTGAGAAGAGACACAGAGACAGAAGAGATATGGACAGGGTAGAAAGAAGGACAGATGAGATGGAGGGGGGAGAGGGGGGACTGAGTAATCCGGGATTTCCACCGGATGACGTCAGCAGTTGGCCCATGTCATCCATCAAACTCACATCTGTGTCACAAACATTCCCTTGTGTCTGTGTGTCTGTGTGTGTGCGTGCGTGTGTGTCTGTGTGCGTGTTTATGTGTATGTGTGTGTGTGTGTGTGTGTGCGTGTGTGTGTGTCGTGTGTGTGTATGTGTGTGTGTGTGTGTGTGTGTGTGTGTGTTGCAATCCTACATGACTCAGACGCAGCTGGTCCGCTCTGCCGAAGTGGACGTGTGGGGACAGTGATGGGTGGAGAAATACAAAAAATAAACATATTTTAAGAATCTAACTTTGATGTTCCGCATGGAAAGCATGCATCAAGAGAATTCTGGAGAAATCAAAAAGAGCAATGACACAGACGCAGAGAAATTCAGGAGCCATACATGGTAAAACACTTCTCACAGGCCATGTTATAATTTTGGTGCCACTTTACAATAAGACTATCTTTATGAATGATTCATAATTGTTTATAATCAGGTTGTAAACAGTTAATAAATCATTCAGAAGCTGTTACAACACATTATATAAACAGTGACCTTTTACTTGCCAAATAGTGAGCCCACATCTATCAGTAGTGGTAAGCCTCAAATCTCATTACTTACTTATTTTCATTTGTCTTCAACATCAGTAGCATTTAAACCTGTCAGCATATCTTAATAGTCATTCACATATCAAATTACTTGATTCATACACTAAGGCTTTGGCAATATTCTTTGCCATGACATTTTCAGCATGCTACATTTTACACTTAAAAATAAGGCTCTTTTATGCCAGTTATAAATGCTCGTAAGTCATATAAGTCATAATAAATGGTGATGTGCTTCACATGTTACAATAACAGCAGAAAGATAAACAATTTATTTTGACCTAAAAAAGTTAGTGTCTTAGCTGCCTTAAAAAAAATTGAGCTACTGAATTTGAAAAGACAAGTTGAGATAATTTTGTAATGATTTAGAAAAAACTTTTCAAGTCAAATGAACTTATATTAATTCAGTTGTGCATGTGAAAACATATGTGAAGATATTATGGTGAACCAATAACTCTTCAGCCACACATATAACATTTACAACAATTTATTAACTTTTATTTGATTAATTAATTCAACTCTCAGACAATGCATGCTGGAAAGTCTGCTAATATGCTAATCATGTTTCTGTAGAAATGTAATTTAATGAGTTGACTGAAGTCTGAACAATTCAAGTCAAAAGACTTCAAAGAACTAACTAACTCACAAGTTTTTAAGTGTTCTGAAAATAAATACTGGATGTTTTAAGTTTAATTAACTTGAATAAATAAAACCTGTGTTAAGTTAAGTTAAGTTAATGTGAAAAGATTAATTAATCCATGAAAGTCCTGTATGATTTTTACAGTGAAGGCTCCCTTTTTGCCAGTTATAAACAGAAGTAACTCATTTGTAAGATTAATAAGTAGTAAGCAGTAACTAACTATCAACAAATAGTGAGCCAACACTGACATATGAAAACTGTTTCAAAACATTATTATTATTAGTAGTAGTAGTATTAAGTAGCAGCAGTTTTATTGTAAAGTGGTACCATAAAATCTGCCAAATGAAAATGTCTTCTCTCCACCAGCGAGTAGCGCACCAGACAGACGTTGATGAGAAACTGATGTAGACTGGGTGAAGTCCTCAGACAATCGTCCCTGGCAACAGATGAGAAGATAAGAAGTTGCTGCTGTTGTGTCAAACAGACAAGGACAGAGGGAGTGACATGCAGCCTGATCCAGGTGTCAGACTGTACAGTACAGCAGCTAATAGAAGGAGAGGAGAGGAGAAGAGAAGGAGGGAGGGAGGGATAGAAAGAGAGAGGATGTCTTTCCCCCCTCCCCAGCCTGTCAGTCAGTCACAGAGGGGGAGAACGACAGGCCACAATGGGGCCCTTCAGCGCCTGGCTGAAAGTTGTAATTTAGCATGAAGAGCCATCGAGGGGCGAGCCTAAATATAGCTCCACATATACATTGTGTCTTGTAGAGAGAATAGCAATTAACAGCCAATTAAATGAATGACTGGGGTCAGCAGCAGCAGCAAACTAATGGTGGGTGTGCTGCTGCACTACCGGATAATCCAAAGAGACAAAAAGAGAGGGGTTGGGGAGCGAGAGGGGGCAAATTTCTCTCTGTTTTCTCTTTTCTTTTGAGCAAGGCAGCATAATGAGATTTGAAGGGTTCCAATTATCTGTGTCACCTGTGCTTCACATACAGTGTGTCAGCGCTGCCATGTAAAGCACTCTGACATATAATAACTATACTGCATGCATGTCATCTTCACTGAGATGAGATGAAAAAAGAGAGAATATGTGTGTTTTAAGAGTGTGTTTGCACAGGAAAAGGTTGCTCAGATATGTATAGGTTCACAGTGTGTGTGTGGCGCAGTCATTGCGTCACGTGTGTGTGCGTTTGTATTTCACCAGTTGCTCCTGTCCAGCATTGATTGGCCGGTACTCTTGGTGACAGCTTTACTAAGTCACTGCAGTAGCCCAAGCACAACGGAACAAGTCCCCCTCTAATTGCCTTGCCTTTGAAAAGGCAACTCCTCGCTTCAAAAAACAAGGCGAGTCATTAACGCCGTTCTGGCAGCCAATCCACCTCCCCCTCCTTACCCCCCGTCTCCCTCTCTTTTTCTCTCTCTCTCTCTCTCTCTCTCTCTCTCTCTCTCTCTCTCTTCTCTCTCTCTCTCTCTCTCTGCCGCAGCTGATAACACCTTGTTCAGAGCCAATGATCAAGGCAGAATCATCTCCTCCTCACCCCCATCTCCTCTGCAACTCCACCTGCATAATTGCCGCACCTAACCTTTTCAGCGCTGCCTCCGTTGGGAGTCAGCCAGCCAGCCCGATTGGGCTGCAGGTATTAATAGAATCTCATTTCATGCCTCCATCGGATAAAACAAAGGTTGGGTTTCACCGAGCAAGTTTGATCTTATTACTGTGACTGTTGAGAAAGTAAAGGTGCACTGTGAATTCACGAAGGAGTGTGTTTGTGTGAGTGCCAGCAGGGCCAGTTCATGGAGGGGTGATAATCAACAGGGTGGATGATCATGATTAACCATCAACAAGTCCTCCAAAGTAACAGTACATTTGTCCACTCCCTCAACAACAACACACAGAGGCCTTTTCTGATCTGATGCCCCTATCAAAAGGACGACATTACCACTGATAAAGTATAAATAGGTTTGAGGTTTGGTGCAAAAAACAGCTAGGTTTAGGAAACGACCTAGTCTGACACTGCCAGCTTGGAATCTCTCTGTTGATTTTTGATTTCCAAGGGGCGCAGACAAAAATGCATCTGGACCCAACTGGATAGACCTGTAACCAATATGAACAACAAAATGTGTGATGTGACTGTGAGCAACACATGCAGGTTGGGGTGGTGCTTGGTCCCATTTCAAGCAGGACAAAATAGCAGCCTGGTGACAAACATTCTCAAATTACAGCTAAACAACGCGCTAAAATTTGTTTCTGAAAACAACTGAGGTGAGAAATTGGTGATGCTTTTAAAGAATCATACTCAGTATTTGATCGGCACTGCCTAGTTTGACAGTTTGATCTGAGTTTCATGAGCCTGGTATGTTGTGTGACATTACTGACATGTGGCTTTTCAAAAGCACACCATTTTAAATAAATGGCTGTAATTGGCCCAACCAGATCCAG
This sequence comes from Lutjanus campechanus, assembly GCA_027495735.1. Classification (NCBI taxonomy): domain Eukaryota; kingdom Metazoa; phylum Chordata; class Actinopteri; order Lutjaniformes; family Lutjanidae; genus Lutjanus; species Lutjanus campechanus. Next base: position 18,256 of record JAJHUR010072984.1, read on the forward strand.
GAAGGGTGAATCTTGCTGAATGGGAGTGTGTAACACTTTGTGGCACTATGTCACACACCACTGACTGTCACTGATTTCGGTGAAACTGGATCATATTTTATGGAAAAAATGGTTCTGGTTTTCCCTCTGCTTGAGTCTCCTGATGGACACAGACGCAAACTGCTGCTAAATGTAGCTGCTGTTAGCTAGTTAGCTCATAGCCATCCTGTGCAGACATGAAGCTCAGAGCACTGTGTGAATGTTGGTGTTTACATTGCTAAAACATGAGTTTTGGACCACTGGGAGAAGGAGGTTTTTAGACCCGGGGTGCAGGGGGAATGCTGGCAGGGAGCAGCACCAGTGTTGTGCAAGAATCAGAGCTGGGCGAGTGTGCAACAGAACCGGGTTCAGCAGCCTTTACAGACATCATGGCAGAGGTGAAGAGAACAAAGAGGATGTGGAAGGAGAGATTAAGAGAAAAAGAGAGAGTGATCAAGCGAGACCTTCACAAAATAAAAGGCTGCAAGACAGACACCAAGGAGGCCTTCTTGATGTTAGACTAGTAAGTAAATTTAGCTTGTGTCATGTGTTTTGTGTTTTTGCACTTTCTTGATGTTTTTTAGGGTTAGTTACTGGATTGCTAGTTTTTCAGCATAAGTAACAAATGCACCTGTACAGCTGTCTATATATGACAGTGGTATTTAACTGAATTGCACTCTGAAAGTGTAAGGGTGCCATATTGTGAAAAATACCAAATGTTACACAATGTTACTGCAGCAGTCTTCTTTGTTAAATATTGCTAAAACTGAACAAACAATTCTTTTAACTGACACTCTTGTGACTTTGACACATAATGGATCTCCAGTCGTATGTAATGCATCAAGGAAATAGCCATACGCTCACACTCTAGAGTCTGACACTGACAAAAGCTCTCACTGTCTCAGCTTTTATGTTATCAAACTAATTGCCAGCCATACAACAGTAAGCATTACACCTCTAAACTGCTTTATAAACTCACTCAGTTACTGTGTAGCAAAAGTTCAGCTACAAGTTTTGATTTAAGCATCGCAAGTCGTGACTGACTGAATCATGTTTTACCACAGCTGTAAGTGCTCACTGCTGAGACCATTCGATACTTCAAACCAGTATATTCTATTTAACTCAACTGCTGTTGATATCAGCTCTCATACTATCCTCTAGACGCTTCCTGTCTATGCCGAACTATAGTCAGTATGACGAAAAATACTGAAGACACCATTTGGGGAGTTCAAGTCTCATCAGATTTGTTCATTTACCAGAGTCAGACAGTTGACTCAGTGCTTGTTAGCCTGTTAGCATGAGGAAATTATTCCTGTTGCCAGCTGAGTTTTTTGTTGCGACTATCTCCATAGTACAGAAGAAAGGTCTGGTTCCACACATTACCATTCTGCTATAGGGAAAAAACTGTTCTGGCTTGTTTCTTTAAACCAATCTCTATTGTCTTGGGCAGCGCTAAACCCAGCATGCCGCCATGGTGCCCCTTCAAAGTAGGGAAATTGTTTTATTTGCATTTGCAGAAGGGTAGACAAGCTTCTGCATTTAAATGGTTAAATCTCTGAAAAAGACAGATGTTAGTTTGTTTACCGTTAGTAACCAGGTTAAAGTTAGGGAAACTTACCATTTTCAGCACGTAGGTTGCTAGCTCAGAAGTTATTGTTGTTATTTCCCGTAGCAAAAACAGTGACACACAGATAGAGGAAGGGCAGGAGAATGTCACCTAAAATAGGCATCTAATAGCAGTCTAATACTCACAGTCTACATCTGGTGAGTCAGACTACCCACAGCTTAATATTTTGGGAGGATGATTAAGCATTATCCTTTTCTTCCAACCAACAGCTGCATAGCCCTGAAAGGTACTCCACGTGCAATCCCTAAAACATAAAATACTCAATATTTATATATATACTAAAGCAACATAACAGTCAAACCTCCTGGCACTTGTGTGAAACAGGCTGTTTGTTGTTCCATCTATTCACCAGACCTCCTCCTCACACCAGCTTCGTTGTTATCAAATGTCACATGACTTCCTCAAATGTCACTTGAACATAAACACATAAGGATAGGAATTGATAAGACTTTATTGATACCAGTGGAATTACAGGTTCCTCTAATCGGCCTGATTCTTTCTGATTCCCTTATTGATTCCTGATTCCCTGGTTGTTGCCTGCGTGATGCTAATGCTATTATAACAGCATATTTACCCTTCATAACGGATGGAATCAGTGGCAGTTGTGTGTAGAGTGTCAAATACATGGCATTCCTAGAATTTCAGCACATGTGTTGGAAGATGTTTCTTTGTGAAGTGAAGCCATGTTTTCAATGTATTTTTTCCTCTCCGCCACGACTCTTTCATGTTTCAAAGTTTCCAATAGTATAGACACACAAGTTTGATGTCATTGTTTTGCAATGTGCAACTGCCAGAAAAAACGTGCAATAAACGGAGTGGATAAGCTGAGAGGCATACAATTACGATGGATCAGAAAATTCAGAACCGGTTCTCAACTGGAACCGGTTTTCAATTCCCATCTGACAAGAGACGGGAGAAATGTCTCTGGTTGTGCACTCGCATGGTTTTGGACATCCTGAGATGTGTGGAGGCGTGAGTGCAGGGATTCTTTCAGTTTCATTATCATCCTCACTAGTGAGCCCACCCTGAGTCACACATGGGGTTATTTTATGGTCAATTTTCCTCTGTTCCTGTCTCTGGTTTTGTTATCAATCCTGGATCTGAGGGCTTAAAAATGAATCTACACTGATTTTTATGCTCAAATGGACCCCAAGTTGAGGTTCATGACCTTTCAGAGCTGCAGTTTAATGAAACTCATTAGTGACTAAATACTCGATGAAGCATTCTCTGACTTAAAGTATTCTCCATTTTTTTGTCAGTGCAGCTTCTTCATGTTGACTTCCTTTAATTAAATCCCAAATTAGAGCCTGATTGTCCAGTTTGTAACCGTGCCACAGAAAGCTGTTCCTGCTCATAAATCATGTATGATTTCTCAAAGATCATGACACCATAAATTAAGTTTAAAGGTGAAATGTTGCCCTTAGGGAATCTTCAGGTTACATGGCTTGTTATTTTACTTTAATTGCCCTTTCTGGAGACACAATGAATCTCAGTATATCAGCTGCTGTAGGTGTGAACATGCACAAAGCAGCGTGCTGTTTGAGGGCTCTCAGGAGCTGAATATGAGGCAGCTTAAATGTCCTTTCTCCGACGTTTTTCTCGCCTTAATAATGCATAGATGTTGTGGGTGATGTGGCAAAGGCATCTTTGTTCAGGGAATCCCTGGTGTGACACAAATTGATGGAGATCTATGAGAATCCAGCTTGTTACGAGGGAGCCGGGGCCATTTATGATGGGGGGGTGTGGGTGGGGATGGGTGTAAGGGGGCAGATAGAAGGCAGAGGAGGAGGGAGGGGCGCAGCAGGTCACCGAAGACTAGCCACCAACTCTCATTTAAAAAACGATCCAGAATGACAAAGGTTGGCTTTCATCTGGGGTTGGGGAAAGGAACAGACGAGCGATCATTATACAACATACGCATACACCCCCACGTACAGACACACACACACACACACACACATTCACACAGTTCAGTGAGTCTGCTAGCCTCAGCTCAAACCTTTGTAAATTAAAAGTCTGACCAGAAAAAGCATTTATGTGCAATATGTGCAATAAAGAGGTGTGTGGGTGGGTGGGCTGCTGTCTTAATTGGGAATTAATGAGGGAGGCAGGGTGAGGTAGGAAGTGAGGGGGGTACAGAGAGGGAGAGGAGGGGATTACCTTACAGTATGGTGAGTGGGAGGGATTCTCCTTTCTCTCCTGCTCCCTGGTGGGCTGATGGGACAGGGGTCTCCCTGGAAACAGCTGCCACACCCTTCCTGTGTACACACATGGAAAGATGAAATCTTTGAGACTCACAGTTGAGATGAAATTAAAACAATTTTTCTTCTAAACACATTATACATGTTAGAACATAGTTGCTGCAAACATGTAAAAACACTGAGGACTATGTAGGACTGAATTTTAGTGTAGTTTTAATTTTAGTTTGACCATTAAACTGTTGTTCACAATTTCTGTGTTCAGGATTTTTTGGGTGGACCAGAAACATGGCTTGGTGTTGGTCCCCCAACAGACTCTGGCTCCAAATGTACAACATGACAGCGCTCGTATCAGGAATATTTTGGCTTCAGTTTTGTACAGTGAGAAGAAGAGTAGAGCGTCATCCATCTTTTATTTATGTCATGAACCAGACTCAGCAGCCGTCCAGTGAACACAGCAGGAGCAAGACTGAACACCACCTGTGAGTCATTCCTTGTGCTTTCCTGAGCACCCTGAGAGCTTTACTTGTTGCTTAAGTAGCTCAGTTAGCTGCACAGCTAACACAAAGTTAGCTGACTTGAGCCCTGGGGTGTCAGGAGCCAAACCCAGCAAGAGAACCACTGTTTTACCACATTCCCTGTTGTCAAACCTCCGTCAATCTCAGAGAACGTGTTTGGTCCCTGTCTCGCCGTGTTCACTGTGAGCTCCCAGTCCGGGAACAGTCAGATTAATGAACCACTGTGCTGTAGCTGTATGGCTGTGGGAGCTTTGCGTTAATGCTCATTCAGCACTATTGGCTATTGCGACAAGTCGCTCCCTGACTGCATGTTTTTACAAAAACACGTCAATTTGCGGAAACAAATAGCACTCTGATTTCCTTTTTATGACTTTAAACAAGATCTCAAACAGGATGCGAAGTAAAATGTTGCCCAAACAGCTGTTTTGTGGACAAACCTTCAAGTGTCTGTGCAATAAAAAGGTTTTTCCTCTGAGTTGTGAGGATTTATTTGCAGCACTGCTGCAAGTCTGTAGGGACTGCTCCACTTTCACCCATAATCTCTCATTTTCATTCGCATCAGAATACATTAATGAGAAATGAGACCCTGCCATTAGCTTCATGGTTCAGGCCTTTCAGAGAATACTAAATATAGTAAGGTTTTCTTCTTTCCTTTTTTCCTTTCTTTCTTTCTTTCTTTCTTTCTTTCTTTCTTCTTTCTTTCTTTCTCATCTCTGTTTCCACACCATCTCCGTCAGTTCCCTTCTCTCATCTATATTTATGTACTCCATATTGAAAAGTTCTTTTGCGTTCAGAGCGAAGCTGTGCGTGGCTCCTCACTGCAATTACTGATTAATTACAGGGAATTAAAGCAATTAGAACTGCAGAGATATACAATTAACGAACGCACGCTTCATGACGCCACACACAGGCTGTGCAATCACTAGATTGCAATGCAAATACCTCTCTCTTTTAATCTCTCACACAGTTTTTCTTTCATTTTCTCGCCCCGCTCTCCAGCACTTCTCCAACATGTACTACACAAATACACACACACACACACACACACACATGGTGGGGGCAGGTTTTCCAGTTCATTAGATAGTATTTAATTTGAAAACACCTCTGTGTTCAGGGAGATGTGCGTCCTCCTGGGGGATGAAAGCTGAAGCAGGAGTGGGCGATGAGAAAGGGATTCCTCCATCTGTCCCCCTCAGTCCCACAAACAGGAGATGGCAAACACCAACAGCTCCTCAGCGACCAGGGAAACGTGATCTTTGTGATGGCATTTGAGTTGACACTGTTAATAAATAGCAGTGACAAAAAGCATTATTTGAACAATAAATTGAATTCACACACACAATGCCCATCTTTCTACTCCCTACTTTAGAAGAAACTCAAAAAGTATTTTCCTATCTATCGCATCTCTATCATAGTCATAGTTTGAAATTTTGGGAAATAATAATTTTCGTTGTTTCAAAGAGTATTATAAGATAGCGACCGCTCTCATGCCTATACATTTAATTTCACGGCAAGGTTATGTAACTTTTCCAGGAAGCAAGCAGCCTCTGCTGCCACAAGTGGTAATTAAGGGATGCTGATGCATTTAATTCCACTGATATCTGATTCTAATAGAAATGCTATTTGAAGGCCAACAGCATTTGAAACAAGACCAAGAAGACCAAGAAAGGAAAGGAAGCGTGTTTTTTTTTTCTTGTCCTGCTTATGACTAAAATGTAACTGTAGTGTTACTTATAAGAATAAGAAGCAACAGGTACAGCCCATTTATACCCATTTTACCCACAAAAATAGATATGTAA
>JAJHUR010072985.1:0-19053 GCA_027495735.1 Lutjanus campechanus
CACAGTTCCATTGTTCGCTATAATAAAATTATTCTCAGTCCCTCAAAGTGCAGGAAAAACGCAGTTTTTATTTGGACCTAACCAACTCAGGTATCACGCAGAGCGGTGTAGTGCTCCGCCGATCAGCTGTTTTGGTTTTTGAGGAAGAGTAGAGATACAGTATAATATACTTTTTAAAAATGAGTGATTTTGACAGTGACAGCGAGAATGAAGTGCCATTCACTTTGGAAGCAAGCGGATATCTGTATGAACCGGAGTACTCTGAAGAAGAGCTGTTGCAGATGGAAACTGAACGGGCCGAGAGAGAGAGAGGGGAAACATCGGTGGAAAATAACGTTACAGATCGAGAGAGAGTTGGAGGAACATGGTGGTGCCAGTGTATGAACTGTGACCTAATGCCCACGGATGATGAGAGCTATTGCTGCCACGAGTGGAACTTGGTAACAGAGCAACTACAGGATCTGGGCGAATCAGAGGACGCTGTCTGCATCACAAACCATCCTGAGTTTCCTGCCTTGCTGAATCCCTGAGTTTTGCGGACCTTCTTCAATTTCCCGAAGATAAATTGGAAAAAACGTCCCAAACCAGAAGGGCCGAATGACACTTTGTCCTCAAAGTAAGTGAATGTGGTGTCAGTAACAGTATGTCTTGTGAGTGATTTAAAAAAAAAAGCTGTGATGAGGACACTGTTTACCTTTGCAATGCATATTACGTGTGGTGTGTTAGCAAAACGAGTCTCACACACAGCCATTACTGTATTGTGCTAACCGTTGCCTCAAACATCTGATGTTGTAAGCTAGTACACAACCATAGCTTTTTCTGCCTGTAAAGATAAACATTCCACCACCTCCTTATATTGCAAAATACAATAATATCACATTTCTAAATGTGTAAGTTAGTTATCAATTGTGATCACCCCTAATATATTGTTATATATCAGAATACCAATTTGTAGTTACATACAACAGCTGATTGGCGGAGCACTACACCGCTCTGCGTGATACCTGAGTTGGTTAGGTCCAAATAAAAACTGCGTTTTTCCTGCACTTTGAGGGACTGAGAATAATTTTATTATAGCGAACAATGGAACTGTGTAATTTTTTTCCGGTAAAACCTCTTTTAGGCCGCGAAAATAGGCCGTTTTTTTGGGTCCGTTCACAACACTGTATGTTGGAAATCTCTGAGCAGGACTATGGGCTGGCGCTGCTAACGGGAGGAGTGTGGAGAGGCTTCTACTGCAATTACGGTACTTAGGGGCGATTTGTAGCTCATACAACCCCACTTAAAAATAATGCTACTATCCCTTTAATATTTGATGCTCTACTGTTGTTATTCTTTTGTTACTGTAATTTTTGTCTTAATCTGATTAATCTGATTTTAAGACTGAGGAAAAAAATGGGGAAACACCCAGCTGGACACCGTCCAAAGGTAAGAAAATTCACCTACCAACACCTGTAAAGCTCACTAACATGGTACATCTTGTTTAATTAATCCGTACAAAAACTGAAGTGTAAAAACTGGACTGTTTATGGTCCTATAAATAACAAATACTAATAACAAGACAGGACCAAACCAAGAGATTTGCACAAAACGTGCAGTCATTTATACACATTCATTTGCACACACATCCAGAGATAGAGATCTGTCTTGATCCATAGATGTGCAAATGCATAGATAATGTATATAAAGATCCAACATGTGGCAATGGAGACCTTATCCTCTGCTGCACACGCGCACATACACTCACAGACTGCAGGTCGTGAGTCCAGATCCAGTAGGAGGTGTTGGCTGACATTGAGAAAGTGGAAGAAATTCTGAGGGCAAAAACATGGTTGACACTGCCAGTTTATCCCAGAGACCCCTGAGGCGCACAGAGTGCTAATTCACCACATCTCCATCTCCATCTGCATGCTCACTTCTCACACTCACGCTACTCTAAACAAACTTCCATGTGTATGGAAACATGCGCCACACGGCGCTGCTCACTCATGTACACGCTCTGTGTACACATGCGACCACACTGTCTCCCACAGCCATCACGTTGTGCTTACGGCCTGTTTTTTCTGGACCATCACGTTCAAGGCTCCTCGGCCACAATGCTCCTGAACCGTGCACTTTATTCCGCTGTGACGTCACTTCTGTTCTCATGTCTTGCTTTCTCTTCACTAAACACTGGCTGATACTCCCCCTTCCTCTAATTTACCCTGCTCTCTTCCTTTCCACGTAATCCTTTAATTCTTTCTCCTCATGGTGAGTGTTATTCTTTTTCCAAGATGCTGATATCTACTCTTCCACTGCGTCTATCCATCTTTTACGCTTGAATTACAGCCTATCCAGTTTTTCCTGTTCCCAACCATTTCTGCAGAGGGGATGCATGACTGGGGAGAATGGTTGGACAGATACTGTGTAGGGAGGAAAGCAGGGAGGAAAATACCCCCAGGCAGGGGGTAAAGCTTGCAAAGTTTGTTTTTGTTGCAGTCTTCGCTGATTGACAGTTCAGATGGCACATCCTTAAAGACAGCGCTCATTAGTGGATCAAAACAAAACATCTCAAAAGCATCTTCATGCTGAGTTAAAACCATGAAAACACCCTTCCTTGGTTTTGTTCAGTTTTTTCTTTCCTTTCTTTTGTGTGTCTTCTCTACCTGTTTCTTGTTCTGTTGTCTCCTCTTTTCTGTCAATATATATTTGCTTTGTTGTTTATCTTTCCCTTATCTGAGCCTTTTGTGTGTTTGCTGTGCACACAGAAAATCCATCATTGCCATCAAGCAGTAAGGGGGCTCTGAGCAGAAAAAACAAACCAATAAACCAAGTGAGGGGCTGCCAAGAGGAGAAGAAACAGATGAGAAAGATGAGAAAAAACAGATTTGAATTCTTGTTACAATGATCCTGCAGAAAATACACATGAACTCCAGACCCACTGCCGAACATGCGAGATATCCCAACCACTGTTTGGTGCACACCGATGTTATTCCTAAATCCTAATCTAATTTTCACCTGGGATATTTAACTGCACAATGTATACTGCAAATGGATAAAGCAATTCTTTAAAATATTACTTTTAATTGTATTTAAAAGATAACAAGTACACAACAAAACAAATCCCCACCCAATCTACAACCAACCATCCCCGACATCATCTTGTGGATACAAGAAATAAAAATAAATTTTAAGACAATTAAACAAATAGACACAATACACACTGTACACCTTATTCAGAGAGAGCTAACTATCACATCACATAAAAAAGATTATACTAATTATACTAAGATTATACTAATCCAGACAAGTAACCAGTCCTTTTTTATCCTTCAATTTATCAAAATAAAACACAATATCACACAAAAGATATTAAAATAATATTAAAAAATATGTTTCTATACATAGAATATAAATTAATAGGTCACTGATTTGGCTGTTACAGTAACAAGATGAGATGTACAGTATTTATTCCTGCGTTCCATTTTTTAAAGCTCTTTTTCTCACTGCTATTTGTCTATTGATTATGCTCTGTCGATGAATATGTGTACATACTATATATGGATGTTATATTTGGCTTCTGATGTTTTTGTTGCTATGATATGTAGCAGCTGTTTGTTCACAGGAACGATCGTGGCTTGTGCTTAATAAGTGTCACACCCACAAATGACATAGTAGCGTCGAGGGAAGCCTGGGGCCGAAATGTATCTATTATTTTGCTGCTGCGAATTAAATATTATCAGTGACTGCTGATGATTTCATGTGCACACTTGTGTTTAATTTTAAACAACTTCCACTGAAACAGTCCATCTAAAGCCAGCTGGCACCAGAAGGGGGTCTAGACCCAGTCCAAGTCAACAGAATAAGGCAGCGTGCCAGAAGTGTTGTGAACGCAATCCCATTATGCATATAAATTACCTGATAAAGCAATTTTTACATCTTTGACTGCTGATTTGCTCTCTATTAAAACTGCATGGACTCCTATATTATTATGCACTGTAGTGCTTTATAATATATCTATGGAGAGAGGGGGTGTCTGTGTGGAATTCTTGCTGCAGGAAAGTTTGCCAAATGCGAAATGTTGCTGGAATAAAGGCAAAGAGATGCTCACAATGGCCTCTGTTTGAGAAACAGCGAGAGTTTTTAAGGGAGACCGACTTTGACAGCTGGCAAAATAAACAAAGGATCAGAAATAGACTGTGTTTATAAAGCCAGTATTCATTAATCTATTCAGCATGCCTGGATCCCGATCCTCCTGATTGGCTCATTCTACATGTAACCTACATACTTTTATTCCTGTCTTCCTTTCCTCACCATCTCTCTTGTTTTATGACATATAGAAGTGCACCAAATATGTAGTTTACTGTATGTAAAGCTTAGGAACTTCTTTTCTCCTCTGTATTTGACACCCGTGTGTCATCTGTATCTGTGAGGACCAGTAGATCCGATCTGTCTTCAGCAGCCTCCATTAACATCCAGCTTGGCAGTGAGAATCACATGTCTGCCTTTCAGCTGATTCATCCATGTCTTAACAGCTATTACAATGACAAAGCACACAGAGATAATAGCTGTATTCTTCTATGACAAGTGGCTATGGTTATCATTCTGTGACCTTATGCAGAGCTTGCTCTGATGTGATGAATTAACTCACCACTCAACGCTTAATGCTTTGAAATTTAATAAACACATTATGTCATGGTCAATCTGTCTTTTGAGCAGTACATAATGTAAACAGGACACATATTCATGGGCTGTCCGCACATTTTAGCGGCAGGACTTTTGTTTACAGAGCACTTGTGGCTCAAAGACTGCAAACTTGATCCAGACCACAGTGTCGTGTCCTGCCAAAGTGCCTCATTAATATGTGTCTTTACTTCTCAACACTGATCTTACAGCTGTTGTTACTCCAAAAAAAAGTGAGTTTAGTATCTTGCAAAACATTTGATTAGCTCATAAAAAGTGATACATTGATAGCTGAATGTTGCCACCAGCACATATATTATCCAGCACCAGGATAGGCAGAGAGTAGACAGGAAACAGGGCAGAGAGAGAGAGGGGATGACACGCAGCAAAGGACGCAGGCGGGAGTCAAACCAGCGGCCGCTGCAGAGGATAACAGCCTCCATACATGGGTCGGACACTCTGCCAACTGAACGAAACATCTGCCCATGATGGACAGTTTAAAAATTGATTCATTTCCTCCTTTTTTAAAAATTTCATAAGGTACGAGATTAAGTTATTGATCCTGTTACAACACAGCGTTGTACGTATAATGAGATGCTCGTTGCAGTTACCTTTATGCTACTTATATAAACATAATGTGTAAATAAATAATAAGTCATTAAAATAAAACAATGTTTCATGGTGGCGTGCCGAGGATGAATTTAGCAGTTTGAGGGAAGAAGCAGCTCTTCAGCCTGGTGGTACAGCAGTGGATACTTCTGTATCTCTTGGCAGACGGCAGACGGGTCAGCAGGCTGTGGCTGGGGTGGGTGTTGTCTTTTAGTATCCCTCTGTATCATTCATTCAGTCATTCATTATCAACCTTTATTTTACCAAGAATATTCCCATTAAGATTCAGAGTCTCTTGTTCAAAGGAGTTCTGGCCAAGAAAGCAACATAAAAAGTTTCACATAAAAGAAGAAACAATTGGCTTCACATAAAAGAAACAAACAGTAAATTACATCAGACTTAAAACAAACTCATAAAACTTAATAATTCTGCTTCGATGTCAAAACCTGACGCCTTCATTAACCACAATGCAAATCAACTGCTGACCGTTTGGTTGTTGATTCAGGTGTGTCATTATTCTGATGGCATCTAACGTAGCCTTGAGCTGCAACAGAGTTCTAATAAGCTTCCTACTCCCTTACTAACATCTCCAGATATTTTTCATTTTCAAGCTTCATTTGATGCTGTTTTTTCACATATGTTGTTGTACTCCTCAAGATACTTGATAGACACAAGACTTTCATGTGGGAAATTGGTGGCATATCCGTTTAAAGGTGGGATAGGCAACGATTTTTGGGCATCATAGAGCAATAATTCCATATTAACCTTTCAGTATATTGTAAATCAATTGGTCTAAAAGACAACTAGACTTCTACACCTCCTCTTGGCTCGGTTTTCAGGCTTTAGGATATCTGGCCTGTGACAGGAGACCTTGACCAGTCACAGGTCATCTCAGGGACTGGGCATTCCTATTGGCTGCTCTACTAGTGCAGCTGTGTGTGCACGTCCCTTCGAGGGAAAGTCTGAATCAATGGCAGAAACTCCCACAGGAAATGTCACTAAGACATGCAAGCGTCAGACTACTGCGTCACATCACACGCTGCCTGTCCACACCGAATCTGTTTGGATATGCAGTTCTGTAACAGAAGATGATCAAGTGTTTTACTAACTTCATCCATAGTTTCATCATGTTGAGAATATTACGCAGCAGTCAGATCAGATGAGCGTTCCCTCTGTTTGTCTCTGTCTGACAACTGCAAGTCTGCATCACACTCATCAAAACTACTGAAAAAGACGTCTCTCTGACTGATCAGGGTCGTTTTCTTTAGTTGTTATCCTGCGAAGTACAAATATTTAATTTATTTTATGTCCTCACTGGAAGAAAAAAAAAGTGGCAGAGGATCACTCTGGTGTGCTCCAGCAGCACACCTGTGCTGAATCAAACCACATTCAGAGTAGGAACTTAGGATCAACCGCCAGCAAAATACTGGTAAAATATGACGGTGACTGGTAGGTAGACAGGAAGTCATTCTGATGATGAAGGTGAATTTGAACATTTATCTGTCAGTGGCTGGTAAATGTTCACACATTAGTAAGTTAGTTTCTCATCCTGTGACACCGATCAGCTGTTCACTCCAAATCAAACAAGATGTAACCACTCAAGTAAAAGGTGAGTGAGTACTTGCTCCCACGTCTGTACTTTTTTTAAACAGAAAAACTTTTTTATATTGTGATATTTAGATGTTCCCTACTGGAAATAACGTACAATATAGCCAGCAGCAAGCAGTTTGGTATCAACGAGGGGCATTTACTTTGATAAGCAGCTCCCTAGTGATCTCCTCTCAGACACCTGACACCTTATTTATGTTTACAATAAGAAGGTGGCGTGTAGATAATTAGTCCCATAACGTGTGACAGTGTTACAGCAGCAAAGTGGGTAGCAAAAATATAAAGAGGCATCAATAAAAATCTAAAATAAATTCTAAAAATATAAACAAGAGGAAAGATAAAAAATAAGAACCTATTAAACGGATGAAAAATATGTTTAAAGAATATAAACAATTTAAACAAACACTTGGAACTCCTCATCTCTACTCCATGGATCCCCTGTTTTGCAGTGCTTCCAACACATGTGACAGGAGTGAATAGATCATGTCACACTGCATTGCTTGCGGCCAGTTAGGACATTCTCATAGAGAGCAGTGCTATTTGTCACTGACGCTCGTGTTGCACGCAGTTAGGACAAGGTGTTTAAGAAAATCTAGCTAATGAGCAACATGCTCAGTTCAAGAGTGTGTCCGCTCATGTTTGAATCTGCCAGGGGTTGCATTCATTCACATCTATCGGCCGGCTTTTGGCAAGGGTTGTGTGGAGAGGATGGGTGGCGTTGAGGCACAGAACCAACAACTGCTGAGTGCTGAGGAGCTTTGGGGGAGAGAGCAGGGACAGACTGGAGCACTGCAGTCACACTGATTTTGCTCTGATGCGTAGAGAACTTTTGCAGTGTTTACATGAGGGTTGGCAAAATTTGTGTGCATGATACAAAAATAAAAAGAAATCATGTACGCCACCACTACTGTGCCCAGGAGTTTGAGGTCTCTTGAAATTTTTGCTGCCACCTCAGTACAATGGGGGTGAATGGAATTTTTCTTTGTGATACTCACAGCATTGAAAATCTGATTTAAAAAACATTATCTATAGCAACGTGTCAGAGCACACCATGAATAGTTTTCAATGTCATTACTTTGCAGCAGTTCTGTGAGTTAGTCAGAGTAACAACAGAGAAATTGCTTCTGGAAGGAGATGTTTTAAATATTTTTTTTTTTTGAATGTACTCTTTTTTTGTGCTGTGAATACCACAATTGAAGGTCTTCTCACTTTCATTGCACTGGGGTGAAAGCAGAGAAGAATTATAGGCAGACAGGAAGGTTAAAACTTGTACAAATAAAACTGTGTGTGATTTAGGTGAATCAACCCGATGAATGAAACCCTATTCTAATGTGGTATACTTTGATAACATATCATACTTCTCTTTCACTTCAGTGGCTCTGTTTAGAAGCATTAACTTCATCATCAAAATGGCAGTGGAATGTGTTTTTTAACAGTCATCTGACAGGTTTGAAAATTGATTCATGCTCGCAGCATGTCATGGAAAAGAGCTTTAAGAATAATGACAGTTAATAGGGCCTTTGATGGAAATAAAACTGCACTTTATTGGCAAACTAATGTCCCACTGTATCTCTTCCTGGTTATTATGGATTCACACAAGAAAAATCCCAAATTCTTCATCTCTCCCTGTTATTCATGGGCCGGCTGACAGTTAATGATTCCCTCAGATGTTCCTTAACTTTTTCAGTGCCAACTTTGTCAGACCAGGTGTTGTTCAGCGCTCTCTGTACTCCTTAACCTAAGGCATGACCTAATTCAGGCTGTCGTACAGGAAGACAAATAGCTCTGCTGGACTTTCTGTTCCTCTGGGTGAACATTCAGTTAAGCCTCATCTCTCTCTGTTGCGGTTGAAGGTGGCCATGTTTGTTGTCTCTGACAGAGCCGAGAGACAACGCCAAACGCTTCGGACTGAAAAGTGAAGTTGATTGAGTGACTGTTTTTGGATTCAGCTCGGTGAGTTCCAGGTGGACTTTCTCCATCTTTCATTTTCTTCTCCAGGCAGAAGAAGAGCGCATCTGATTGACCACATTCATATCACCACAATGCAAGATGTTTTATAATTGTCAACACCTCAGTTCGAATAAAGAGCTTCCTGAGAAGAGTCATTAGGAGGGATTTACAGAAGAGACTCCCTCTCAGAGGAAAACAGCTGTCATTTTTATTTCTGGCACAATACAAGGGGCTGGAAATAAGCCCCAACATGTGGGAGAATGTCCAGCCAGAAATCTCAGAGGAAAAGATTGTCATAGATTTAGATATTTAAAGGTCTCAGCATTCCTTTTAAACTTTAGTGCTGCTCTGCGACTGAGCACGATGTGCAGGAGATCTTCCACCTGATGACAGATGACAGTTATAATGTGGGTTGATGTGCTCCCATGATAAAATGTTGATTACAGGGCATGTTTCAAGGGTTTAAGGGTTGTATTTTCATGGCCTTAAAGCTATAATATGTAACATTTACTCATTCAAATGTCTGTAATGCTACACTGTGGGAAAAAAATTATACAGAAACTTAGTTGAACCAACTAATATTTTTTCTCATCAACTTAATGTAAATATACAAGTTTTATTTATTCGTGTTAATTAAACTTAAAATTTCTAGTATTTATTATCAGAACACTTCAGAACTGTTAAGCAGGAGTTCTTCTAACTTAAAGTCTTTTGTCTCAAAATGATGAGTTGAATGAATGAGTTCAATCAACTCATTAAATTAAGTTCTAAAGAAACATGATCAGCATATTAGCAGACATCCCAGCATGCACTATTTTAGAGTTAAAACTCTGCTGACACCTTTCTTTTTATAGTTTGAAGAAAGAAAGTATTGGATGAAAACTTGTGTGTCTCTTATGAACTTTAAGATAAGAAATGAAGAACTGACTTTTCAAACTGAGTAAATGTAAAAGGAAATAAAATTAGTTTGAAATGTTTGTTAGTGTGACTGAACAGTTGTTGGTTTAACTTAATAACTTTAGCTTATTGAACATGTTTTCTCAAGAACAACTGGATTAATATCAAGGTTATTTCATGAGAAAAGTTTATTTGTTTTGAATAATTAAAAAAATACCTTTACAGTGTAGATCTATGCCATGTATTTTGTGATTTGTTAACTTAAATGACCCTAAATGTTTCAAACAATGTTCAAATTCAGATAAATCTGTAATTTATACAAGGTGAAGGTAAAGGTAAAGATTTCCTGCTAGGTGTTGCGACCTGTTGCTATTACTTGAAAGAAAACACGGCATATGTCGGTTACATCAGAGAGTGAGGAAGGAAGCTGGTAAACAAACATGATTTCAGCCTGAGTCATGTCAGATAGATTTTCATCAGCTGTAGTGGTTTTTTTAAATTGAAGACTCCCATGATCCCACACTACTTCACAACATCATCATGCTCCATCTTTGGTTATTGTTTTAACGAGAAAGACCTTGATGGCAGAATTGACATATTCTGCATTTAAAACTCAATCTAAACCCTCTTTGTGTCTGTGATTTCACTGTGCAGCCTTTTCTCTTTGTTCCCTCTCCTCTTGCTCGTCTCTTGTCATGTGTTGCTTTTAAATGACTAAAGTGGATTGTGGATTAATTTTGCTGCTTTGTGACAAAATGTCCTCTAAGACCAGAGGAGCCACGATAATCAAATTAGAGTGATTCTCAGGGAGCTTACAGCCCCACCTCCTCCTCAGCATCAAGACAGACTGGTTCTGACTGAGGGAGACATCTGATGTGAACCTGGCGGCACCACTGGAGAAAAACTGCCAGGTTTTCTGACATCATGGGACAGTTTAGTCTCGGCTGGCCAGGGATCAATGGCTTTAGGCTAGACAGACAGAGAGTATCCCGTGGGTAAAGCGTGATGCCCGTGTGTGCGTGTGCTTCAGGGGGCGACTGAATGGGCATGATTTAACACTTGTTAAATATCAATGAACTAGAGTTTCCTTGTTAACTGCAGTCAAAAAGAAAGAGGAAACTGCAATTTACTTGTGAAAATAAATTTGAGAGCATCGCCCCAATTTGCCTGTTTTGGTTGGACTTTTGTGTGTTTTAATGTGTTCAGTGTTTAAGCGTGTGCAAGAATTTATGAATTCACTCTTTGTGTTCACCTGTGTGTTTGCATGCATGCCAGCTGTATTTCCTTACAATCACGTGTGAGTGTGTGTGTATGAGAGAGAGAGAGAGAAACCTTGACATTAAAACTGAGAGACAGCTATTTTTCTTCTTTGCACTAACCTTTAGTTCTCTGTATGTACACCAAGGGTGTGACCTGCTGTTGGCCCCGCTGACTCAGCCAATCGGCATTCCTGGATGGGTGGAAGTGCACCAGCCCTTGTCCACCAGCAACAAAGGATATGGAGGGCGAGAGAGTGTGAAACAGGTGAGAGCTTTGAAAAACACACTGTAAAAATAAATAAATAAATAAATAAAAAAAGTAAAAATTTTAATTTGACTGACTTTTAAATGACAAGTTGAGGTTGAAGACAACAGAGTGGAAGCGCTGCTGGGTCTTTCTGTTGGTCACAATACAGGTGCTCTTTGGATACTTCAGGTATTTTGCACTTATCCCTCAGGTGAAGGGCTCATTGCATGGGTCAAACAGTCTTAGTAAAAAAAAACAAAAATGCAAGGCTTCAAAAACACACCAATGCACACTGTAAAGTTTGTATGAAGTTAAAATGCCTTTATTTTACATGGCAAAATTCGTCAAAAAGAGTTTTTAAAAAATGACCAACGCGTATCGACCAACATAGGTCTTCATCAGGGTCAGACAGTAGTAACTTGCACACCTATGCTGTGTTACACTAATGAATTAAGTGGGAGGGAAGTTCCCTGTCAAGGCACACACCCACTGACCAGACAAGTTGAGGTTATTTTGTAATGATTCCAAATAAATAAACTTTTCTAGTCAAATAAACTTGATATTAATTCAGTTGTACTGAAAACATGTTAGATATTAATTTGTACCAAACAAATTTAATTTCCTTTCACATTTTCTCAGTTTTATTAGTTCTTCATTTCTTATCTTAAAGTGTGTTTGAACTCAGAGCTGCAGCTGCTCCTTTTGGAGATACTCTGTCCCGCCACTGGCTTAAAGACAACATGTGAAACTGCTCCAGTGAATTTTTTAAATTCTAAGTGTAAGAGAGACTGGATTCAATACCAACCTTCATCATGGTTCACTGTGAATTTTTCATTACTGTGAGGACAAGCAACCATGACTTATCTTAAAATGTATTAGAGACACAAGGTCTCTTCATGGTTTCTTTAAACTATAGCCCCTTTTACACTGAAAAAAACCCCAGTAACACCCACTAACATCTGGCTTTTGTCTTCAGTGGGAAAGGGTACAATCGGGTCAAGTGACTCTGCAGTAGTCACGGGTATTTATTGGCTCCAGCTACGATTGACAGTGATGGAAACATGACACCCACATGGACGCCCTATTTTTGGCCTTTTACGGTGGAGGTTATAAAGAATTGTCGCCTCTTTTCCACACACATGTGCTGTCTGGCTTGACAGCAGAATCAGGACCCACTTGGAGGAGTGCATCTGAATGGTGGATTAACATTTTATTGCCTATGAATTCTTCACAGTAAAAGTCCCCTATTATTTTGCAATCCAAAAACTTTTATCATGAAGCAGAAAAATCCAAAAAAGATGCATTTTCATTAGTAGTAACATAACATAGCGTAAAATAAAGCAGAAACCTGATTATGCAAATAGTGAAGCAGGAGAGAAACTAAACGTCAAACCACAGAGATTCAGTTTGAAGCTAAGAAAATCATGAGAGCTGAACACACAAAGACTTTTAAAGACATCTTTCTCTCTGCTGTCCTGCTCAGACATGAGTCAAGTCTCAGCTGTCTCAGAAAACAAACAGAAAGCCAAACTTGTCTACTGGCAAGAGAAGAAGGGTCAGTTGCCTATTTTTAGCGCGTTTATCATGTTAAAAAACCTGCATACTTAATTTGGTGTGAAAATGGTGTAAAGCAAGAAAGGGTCTCAGAACAGTTATGGTTATAGGTTCTGAAGTGTTTGGTTAAATTCAATTAAGCTGAATAATTAAAACTTGCTTATTTACGTTAAATTAAAGTTTATTCCATGACATTCCTGTATGATATTTTCAGAGCACAAGCGCCATATATCAGTGACTTACACAAAGCATAGGTTATTACAATGAGGGGAGGAGGTGATGTTATTATCTACTCACTGTTCTCTCTCCGCCACGCTCACACACATACACACACACACACCTATACATGCAAACATTAACTTGAAAACAAGTTTAGACATATATGCACATGCAAACACAGACATATATCACGTGCACATGCAGATAAACCCAGTACTCCCCCCCGCCCCCTCTCTCTCCCACACTCACACACACATACTACACACACTCACACACTCTCTCTCGTACACTTCATAGGTATGTATAACACCCTCCTTGCTCCACTCCTGGCTGCACGCTCCACCCTCAGCCCTGGAGGACAGGCGGGTTTGACCCAGGAGGAGGGGATAGTGGGGGGGAGGGAAGGGGAGGTTAGGAGCAGACGGAGCTCACATTCATTTCTGCTTGTAGTGCTGGACGGAGACACAGCACGTTACAGGAGCATAACGTGACGCACAAAGAGCCGCGGACACACACATGGCTATCAAATGGATTATACTCTGACATATTGTGAAGTCCAGCACAGCAGGAACAACACGGTCTGCAGGCACACGCAGGACTTGCAAAGAACCAGCAGAACTCTGCTGTCACATTATTAAGAGAAAAACTAAGTGACATTTTTTTTTTTGCGCGTCCTCTCTGATTCATTCAGGAGTCAGCTGATACTACGCTGAGTGGACGAACTTGGATTGATAAGAGTTAAGATGTGAATGTTTTTGGGTTGAATTCTGACAGCTTCTTATCACACACTGCAGTGGTAAGTGCATTTTATTTACTCTGTGATGAATATTTGACTTATTTACTGATAGTGATAGTGATTTATAGAGATATTAATACAGATATTTCTGATTCTAAATATTATATAATTCTCCTCTAAGCATTGAAAACACCTTACAGAACAGTGGTCTGTTGGAACTCAAACTCGTTTATATCATGAATGGATTTGTTTACAGACAAATCTAGGTCATCTCTGTGTGCATTTACAGGATATCATGTACACACATATGTAACTCGAGCTCTGCAAAATGTTACTATTTATTTTACCGTTATTTTACATTAATGTTTTAATAGTTACAGACAATTCACAGTTTATTCTCACACTGCTTAGAGCTGCAATAATTAATCAAACAATCAGTTCGAGTGATGTTTTTCAGAAGAAAAGTACAAATTCTCTGATTTCAGCTTCTTAATTGTGAAGATTTTCTGGTTTCTTTACTCCTCTTTATTCTTGGGCTTTAGAAAACATTTAGAAACATATTAGAAAACACTGATCAACATTTTTTTTGACATTTTATGGACCAAACAACTTATTGATTTGTTGAGAAAATAATCGACAGATCAATAGAGAATGAAAATAATTGTTAGTTGCAGCCCTATTTCTGTTTAAGTTTCATTTATTTAAGTTTGACAAGGCAGTACAAAAGCACAAAACATAGTTTTAAGCAGTGAATCCTGAAATGTGTCAAACATTCAGCAACAACATCACAGCGGAAACATTAAATGAAGCACGTAAGCCTGAAATAAATACATATAAAATCAAGCACATAAACCTTAATGTAAGTAAGTCAAGTAAAAAACAATTTAAGAGAATAAGAATTAAGAAGACATGAAGAATAAGACTTACCACTGTTAATATAACTGATGTCTTGTTTTTCCTAAAAGAAAATCTTAGAAAAACAGGGAAGATCAGTGTCATTTGATAATTAATAATCTTGAATAAGAGGGAAATCTTTTGTTACTGTGCACAAGTTTTGGAAAATGCACCTGTAAACGAAGCAAATTAATGTATTGATTACACATTAGGTATATTTGATAAACATTATTATTAAACAATTATTGATATGAAAATAAGCTTGTATAACATATTAATTTATTTTTACACACAAATTGTCTGAATGTTGCCATCTGTTCATTTCAAATGATTGAATATCACATTTGACAAAAAAGACACATCATAAAGCTTTTGATAAACTAATGACATCTACAGTGTGTATTCACCATGCCTGCCAGTCCTGGTTTCAACATACATTTATAATAAGTCTATATGTGAACATGTACAGTATGTTCAGTATGCCAGATTGAAAATATTTTATGGCACAGCCTAATTAAAAAATGCATGCAGTCTTCTTCTAAGTTTTTCCGTGGATTAAAAAAGCTCAAGGGAGCTGTCAGCTTGTTAATGTGATCTGCTCTTGCATGCAATGTTAATGGAGTGTAATGGTGACAGCTCTTAATTGCTTTGTCCCAGAGTCACCGAGACGGGAGAGAAAAGCACACCAAGAGAAAAGGACACGCGTGAGAAAGCTTACCATGCACTGACAACAAGGTGAGAGGCGACAAAAGGCACATATACACTCACCTTGGGGTGCTCTTCTTTACGTGCATGTGTGTGTGTCTTTGTCAGTGTCTTTGTGAGTGTATGCATATGTGTGTGTCTGTTTGAGTCCTGCCCGTATTTTATACGGCAAATCAAAGGTCTTTACATGTCGATGAAAAAGGAAATTTATGGCTTTGTGTTTATGGTGCAAACAAATCTTCAAAGTTGATTGATTTATGACAGATATTTGTACAACAGAACAGCTAATTAATTAAAAGGTGTTTCCATTATTTTTTGTTTTTTTGGAGGTTTTTATTTCATTCTGTGGCTTTCCAGTAGCATTCCTTTGGTGCTTGAAATGGAACGTTCAAATCTTGGTCAAAATACATGTGTTGTGCCAAAATCCTGTTTTCCAAAGCCTTTCTGAAAACATGTACAACGTGACCTGACGCAACTTTCTGCATGATGACGTGACTGCAAATAAAACCCCTGTAGGTTAGAGTCTAAAGGTCCAGTGTATAAGATTTAGTGGGATTTATTGGCAGAATAGTAATAATAGCAGAAATGGAATATAATAACCATTAGAAGCAGACGACTTGTAGATTTTGGACACGGTTTGTTCGGTTCACCCGTGAGTATCGAACCAACTCATGACAGACTATTTTGGTTCTGTATTTTATAAGAAAAAAATGGACAGAAGGTTGTGACTCAGAGAGAAAGTCACAATTCCAAACCCATCTGTTACTTCTTATCAAACACACAGCACAGGTCGGGGCCACAGATTCTAACATGCTCAAACCTCAGTTATATAAAGGATCAACGAGTCAGGTGAGTCAGGCAGAACATATTCAACTGAACAACCCCTTTCTGCTCCTGCGGAAAATAAAAATGTTTTTGTTACCTCAGAATGAGCCCTTTATATCTACAGAGGACACGGGTCCTCTTCCACAGAGTCTGTCATGCTGAACCATCATGTTTCTGCAGCAGTCCAGAACGGACAAACCAAACACCGGCTCTAGAGAGTTTCACAGCCACCGTAGTTCTCCTACACGCTTTGAAGGGGAGCACGAGATGAGATTGTTGCATCTGCAAGCTCAGCGCTTGATGCCACTAAATCCTACACACTGGTCTTTGAGGGGAGGGGAGGAGGGGAGGGCGTCTCTAACCAACGTCACTGCTCTTTGATAACGGCTGAGTGAGTGTTTCCATTCAAAAAAACCTTGACAGGGATCCAGATGGAGTCATCCTTGAATGAAAAATGTAGGGTTAAAGTTTCTCCTCACAGTGAAGCAACAATCACAGCAAAATCACAAACGTTCATTCTCAGTGAAACCCCGCATCTCCACCATCACTGCAGTTTGTCTTGTCGGTTTCCACTACACGCTTAGAAACAAAGAACTAGAACTAGAACTAGAACCGTAAAGGGTTTTTCAGAGAGGTTCTAAAGAAGAACCCTTCTATGGTGCAATGGTTCCGCCCAGAACCCTCCCTGGGGGTTTTATTCAGAATTGTTCCACCTTCTATATGTGCTAACAAGAACCCACCCAGGCGATTCCACCAAGAACCCTTTTATATTCCAAGTGTTTTAGCTAGACACACGGGGTTCTACTGAGAACCCCATTATATTATGGTACAAGGAACCCTTGATGAACGATTTTCTTTCCACCTTCTGAAGGTGCTGACAAGA
The DNA here is from genome assembly GCA_027495735.1 of Lutjanus campechanus. Taxonomy (NCBI): domain Eukaryota; kingdom Metazoa; phylum Chordata; class Actinopteri; order Lutjaniformes; family Lutjanidae; genus Lutjanus; species Lutjanus campechanus. Next base: position 17,049 of record JAJHUR010072985.1, read on the forward strand.
ACCCATCTAGAAAGTTCTAACAAGAACCCTTCTATATTCCAAGGGTTCTACAGAGAGTCCCTTTATATTCTAACTGCTTCATCTAGAACAAACACAGGGGGTTCTGCAGAGAACCTTTTTAATATTCCAATGGTTTTAACTTGTACCCACCCCCGGGTGTTCTTCAAAGAACCCTTCTATATTCTGAGTGTTTTATGTACATCCCACACAGGGGGTTCCACAGAGAAGGGTTAGGGTTAGGGTTAGGGTTAGGGTTAGGGCGGGTTAGGGTTAGGGGGTTAGGGTTAGGGGGTTAGGGTTAGGGTTAGGGGTTAGGGTTAGGGGTTAGGGTTAGGGGGCGATCTACCAAGAACCTTTTTACACTGCATGAGTTTTAGCTAGAACCCAGCCAGGAGGTTCTCCTAAGAACCCTTTTATATTCCAAGTGCTTCATGTAAAACCACACAGGAGGTTCTACAGAGAATTCTTTCAGATTATGGTACAAAGAACCCTCAACAAAAGTCTTTCATCCAAAAAGAGTTCTTTGGATGAGAAGTTTTCTTCATGGAACCGTTACTCTTGGAACTTTGATGAATTATTTCCTCCAAAAAGAGGTTCTTCAGAAGCAAATGTTTAGAACCTCAGCCCTTCATGAGGAACCCTTTTGGAACCCTTATTTCTAAGAGTGTAGTGTAATCACAATTAAACTATCGTATCAGTTGGTAGGATCATTGTTTTTAGATTTAGGGTTTTTCCACTAATCACTCACTTTCCTTCTTTTCTTTTTTTACGTGTGTGTTTGGCACAATCTGTAATATGCACAAAATAACCTCTTTGATTGTAAGCCCCCATCAGGAAAAATCATCATCATCATCATCACCATTACTATTATTTTCATGGTCAATTTGATCTGGTGTGTAACAGGGAACCATTTCATCGTGTTCATTTCATCATGTGGCACAGATCCGTTCATATCAAATACAAACCTCCAGGCCAGTTTTAGCTGATGTGGTAACACTGCGGCCCAGTTTCCACTCTTCAGGGGGAATACTCTGAATTTTATTTTCAGTTGTATGACATTTTGTTTAGGGCACATCCTTGTTGGCAGTACACTGGTTAATGATACATAACAAGAAAAACAGTCAGTGGTCTTGTGAACGGGCTTTATCAGTGCTGATAAGGGGACTTGGACCTTCTTCAAAACCAAACCAAGTGTGTTCTGTCTGCTGGCTGGTCTATTATGGAAATAAACTCATGGTGATGTTTGTGAATACAAAACTCAAGGACTCAGCACCACACACACACACACACACACACAAATGAAATGTGGGCGAGTAATGACTGTATCAGTGTGTTCAATGAGGTGTGGTCCCACATGATTAACATTTAATGGGTTGTTTGGGCAAGAGAGTAAAAAATTAGTGTTTGCTTTTACGGCTCACATGGGCTGCAGTCTGCGGCGGAGACTTGCACCTGAGTGGCATGAAAGAGTGGAATACATCACAGATACAGAGATCTGATTTTTAATAAGTACAGCAGGTGCCTCAACGAATTGAAATGCATAAATATATGCAGAGTATCCATCTGTTATTGAAAAAGCTCATTCACATGGGGAATTCATGCCGCATGTGAGAGCTCCAGTTGGGACTAATTTACTGATATGTGGGGTTTAAAGCAGAAAGCGTGGTCATACCTGCTTTATCATGCAGATGAAGTGCTGCACAGCCCAAGACTGGCACCTCATGACTCATCCAAGCCTTTATTGTGCAAGAATCTATTGATCGGTATGTAAATAAAGTCTCTCGCTATACTGAGAAAAGCAGCATAGAATACCAAACCTAAAGTATATCACATGGTGTGATCTAAGGCTTGATTATTTTCAGCAGAGATGGGCAGTATTTCAATAAACTGTACTGAAAGTTCATATTTAATTATTTTTGAGTATTTTGTCATTTGTATTTTGCTGGGCAGAAAAAAAATGTAATTCATGGCAAAATACTTCAAGTACTTACTTACTTTTAATACT
>JAJHUR010072985.1:19073-60470 GCA_027495735.1 Lutjanus campechanus
CGTGTGGGGGGGGGGGGGGGGGGGGGGGGGGGGGGATCTTATCACATTCAGTACAAGTGAATCACATGATATGTCCCGTTAGGTCCAACAACACACTTATTGTGAACTACTGTGTAGTTTGAGAACAGAAGCTGCTTTGGTGTTTGGAGCAAATTTCCCCCACAGATAAAAGGTACGTTATGAAAACATGATCAGATATTGCATGCTGAGGCAAGTTTCCTGAATGACAATAAAATACAGAAGAAAGAGAAGAAAAGAAGAGTTAGCAAACACATTTGCTCTTGAACTGGAAAATATATTGACGAGCTGGAAACCACCAAAATCAAAAATACATATTTTCCCCCTGGCCCATAGTGCTGTTTATCCATCTAGATAGTTTTGATGTGAGTTGCAGAGCTTTATCAGCCATAGAAATGTCTTCCTTCTCTCCAATATAATGGGACTAAATGGCACTCTGCTGCGTGCTTGTGGCGCTCAAAGCAACAAAAAAGTATATCTGAAAAATTCAAACACTTTTTCTCTTTGCAAAAGTGATGACCTGATTACTCAAGATAGTTAACAGACCTTGTTGTGAGTGGTTTCATGTAGGAACTATTGTCTTTCCAGTAGTATAAAGTAGTTTTGGAAGGTTCTACTGTAGAAAACAGTAAAAAGGAACATTTGACGTATGTCAGTCATGTTAAACATTTGGTCAGTGCTGTTTCATTAGGTTAAAGACTCATTTATGCTCTATACTAGATATACATACAGAAACGGACAAAGCCTTCTGTCCATACTCTGTGTTCAATTCATCCACGTTTTCTGCACATTTCCTGAAAGCTTACGGATAAGAACCAAATGGAGTAGTACCATAGTACCAGTACAGTACCAGCACTGTAGCTGTGGGGGCAGCGTAGCAGTGTAGCCAGTATTTCAAGCACAGGACACGATGAAGAGGTTTTAAAAATCCAGTGATATGTAAATGACATTCGTCGTCAAATAGGCGTCAAATAGGCAATGAATTCTCTGTCCACATCTCACGATATATTTAACAGAGCACAGATCATCTCCGTCTCCAACACTGCCTGGTCAGGTTTGACTCTGAGCGGTGCCCTCTATTGTAACACTTAATATTCACGCCAACATAAAGGATGCATGGAAGTATGCAGACAGTGATTTTTATATCATTTAAAATGCCTGTCTATTTTCATACATCAAGGGAGCATAAATGAGCCTTTAGGCAACAGAGCCGCTTGGTTATGATTAGGATAAGATCATGGTTTGGGCTAAAATAAGTGTCACTCTTATTACATAAATAATTCAGCCACTAAAGTTCACTGCCTAAATGTAAGCGTAAATAGATTCCTTGCACAGACGACCTATACGTCCGTTTTTCTGGTGAGGATGGGTTGAAACCCGCCAACATACACCCGCACCTTCATAGCCGCCCTCCTCCAGGTTGTCCTGATTGGCTGCTTCAGATCTCTGATGGGAAATTAGCAGAGCTCATCTACTCAATGTAGGGGGTTAAATATCAGGCACATACACAGACTACCTAAAATGTGATAATATAAGTTTGCATAGAATACAGTTTTGTATTTTCAAATTTTAATCAAATACATTTTCCGTATCATTATTTTGTATTTTATTAAAAAAAAATTGATGAGAAAGTAGTAGTCATTTGTAACAGGACACCTTTTGATGTATTTGTGCCCATCTCTGTTTTTTAGTTGGTTTATACGCCAATGGGACCACACTGTTTTAATCCTGTTTCCTGCTGCCATAATCTTTTAATGAGGATGATAATTCAAACCAAACAAAAACATCAAGCGTGTCAGACAAAGTTTCCTCTGCAGTTTTGATCTTTAACAACAGCAGATGGAGTATTGGTCAGGACAGAAAGACAGATATAGAGCGGGTGGATAAATGAAAAATATTAGGGGGAAAATTCAGGTGAAGGGAATAAATAGAAAAGAAGAGGAGGAACAAATTAGCAACAGGCTGTTTGAGTGTACACTGAGCTGCCTAATGAGGAGAAAGAGGTCCACATTAATCAGATTGGGTCAAACATGGTCAAAGGGAACTAATCAAGGGATTGACATGCACACACAAGACAGGCGGAGAGATGATGGATCTTTCATTATGTCTGGATTATTGTGCCTTCATCTGAGCACCTGTTTGTCTGCCACCGTTAGCTACTGATTAGCTTTAAATCTGCCAGCCAGGTTCATCCACGCTCTTTAAATGCAAATAAGGAGTTCTGTCTGTACATCAAAGAGTGAGAGACGAGCGTTTCCCTGACACGCAAGAAGAAGAACTTGAGGCAGGCAATAGTACATCAAAACACAGTATAAAGTAAGGAAAGTCCAGTGTCCACATCATGTTTTCTACTAGTATTCAAATTTCAGTTTCTTAACAAAAGCAGTTTCTGATTTGACTCAAAAGACCAGGAGTGGATTTACATGTGGGACATGAAGCCCATGTACTAAATTTGAATGTTTTCCAATCCAGACGTCCACTGTTTTCCATTCATTTCAACACAATATGAAACTCTATTAGCATCTCTAAGAACTTGATTGAGTTAAGTAAACCTTTTCAGGGCAGATCAAGTTTACACTCATTTTGTTACATTAGCTTTGTCATCATTATTGTGAGGTGCAGACCTCAAATCGATCTGTGCTCAAACTGCATTACCAAGCAGCAATAATGCAACACTGACAAATATGAAAGCAGGTTTGATTTTTACTGTAGGAAGTTTATAACAGTTCAAACTTGTGTTCAAACTGGGGACCAAGGACCAACAGTGGTCTTTCAGTGGGTTGTAGGGGGTCTCCAGATTAGAATAGTTAAACTTTTATCGCATTTTTTGAAAATTAGTATAACAAGGGAAGAAATAATAGTTGCCATTTTAATTTATTGTAATTTATAGTGACCCTAGTTTGATCATTGAATGACTATGCAGACTTTATTATCCGCAAACATTAAAAAAAAGATGAAGACAAAATCCTCTTAAATTTCTTTACATTTTACTTATTACATATGGAAAAGATATAGATTATTTTTACTAAATGTTTATATCTTTTTATCTGAAACTTGTAAGTTATATATATGACAGTCAAACCAGATACAAGATCCTTAGTAAATGTGTATAATATGAAATTTGTATAATTCGGGAACTTTTAAGTGTTATATGTGACAGTCAGTCCACATACTTTATCCTCACTGTGTCATATCAAAATTATATGAGTTGGGAAATCATTTTTTTAACCTGAAATCTTGCAAATATATTGAAAAAAAAAACTTGCAGGATACATGTAAGATGTGTCACGTATACATGAATGTATACACACACATAAAACAAACCAAAAAACAGCACTTGCCTGGTAGGGCGTGCACACCATGTATCGAGGGTCCTTACCACTTAATTCTTATAATTATGTCATTATTATGTCCGTTGTGCTGAAACCTCCTGCACAGAGTCAGTACAGAGAGTTAGAGTTAGCATTCACTGTGTCAGCCACGGCCAGTTACAAGCTAGCAAGCTAACAAGAATCAGATGAAAGATGCTAACTACACTTACCATTCAGATAGTCACCAGTTTTGGTGTCCAGCAGACTCCTCATCTGGGTCTGACTGAGGCTCAAACATGTATGGCTGAATCTCTCTGATGTTTTCTTTAATGCTAGCCATCTTGATACTCTCCGCTCTGTTGCCAGTCAACCCATGAATGTATGAATGATATCTGGATACAGCGCAGAGTGACAGAGAGCAGAGTGACCCCCTTTGGCCGAGTGGCTAACTTCAGATTTTGCTCCCGGCTAACTTGGGTGGGATAAAATAATTTAACCATGCGGCTTTTGTAGACTCTCCAAATGTTTTTGCATTGAATGGATCATATTCTGATATTGACAGGAGCCATTTCACGAGGGCTGTGATGCTCAAAAAACGTATCCACCGCCTTAAAGCCACTTCTGTCACAATGTAAGTCTACGCAAAGTCTTTTTGGGCTGCAGCGTGTGGCGTTGTCAGTACACGGTTAAGCCACTAGGTCAAATTGTCTTCAAAGCCTGGCACTCTTCTTTCGGGTTTGGGTCAATCTAGCGCAAGCAGATATGGTGGGTGAGGTACGAGGCTAGATCCAGAATTTCTCAGTGAGTGAGGAAGAGTTGCCTTGCTTCCAGCCCTTTTTCAGAGTTAAAAAAAAACAAAACTTTTAATGTGAGAAAAATGTTAAACAAAATATTAATCATAGCAGAATATTTTTACATATTTTAAAACTTGTCTGGAGGGGAACTTTAAATCTAGTCCAAGGGAATCTCATTATACGTGCTTATATCACATCAGATTTATGACCAAATTAACCTCTAAACTTGGATTATTTAGAATATTTGTTATTTTGACAAAATAACACAGTAGTGATCTCATGCATAAAATGTGTCTCCTGAAGACATCTGGTACTAAACATATATAAGGATGGTTTATGAGAACTTTGACACAAACATCTGAAAATAGCTGGAACATGACGTAGTTTGTCAAGTGAAATGACCAAATAATGTGTGAACAGCCTGAAAACAGACAGAGATGTTGAAAGCTATGAGTGGTTGGTAGCTAAAATGTTTTCTTGCATGCTTTAACTACCTGTTTCTGTCCTCCCTGAGGCACTGTAGACCTGAGTGCTGAGAAAGTGGTATAGGATGGGGAGGACATGAAAATGGATGGTTGCACACCCGTTTGCATCGAGGGAGGAAAGCAGGAGAGGAATCGACTCCACCATTAATCATGGTGAAAGCTTCAAAGTAAAGAGAGGAAGCAATGTACTGCACTAACTACTAAAAGCAGTGTCTACAGTCCATCCAAGAGATGGAATAATTTGTGCTTAACATTAAGTCGATCAGACAGACGGGAATGCCGCGATGCGCTTGTGTTATTAAAGAGAGAGCAAATCAGAATACATTTTCAGAGACAGCAGGGTATCTAAAGGAATATGTTAAACTGCAGAGTTACGCAGACACTTTTTACTTTCTCTGCGTACCCTCTGCTGAAGGACTTTTCCTCTAAGGACAGGAGATATCGGTGCCAGAAGTTTTGAGCAATGCGTGGGTCTCCTGCAGTTGAGCCATTGAGCAATTTTAAGACAATCCATCTTGATTTCTTGGATGCACAAGTCATGCAAATGAGAAATGAGCATATTTGGAGAAAATACTTTGAGTCCTTCAGGAGTTCAGGAAAACGGGGGGCTACTTCAGAATTAATCAGCGATGGAGCAACTGTTTGTTTAGAAGGAAATGCCTCACACGCTTTCAGAAGACTCTTCCTACCAGTTATTATTTCTTTTATTGAATACAATTCGGGGATATTAGTTTGGCTTTACTGTAATACCGTGGATTCATTTCATAGGCCACACCGGTATTATAGCACTCTCCTAAGTCATTACACCTTATCTTCACAGAGGCATACTTGAAAAGGGGTCAGAAATTAGTCACTTGGGCACATATACATAATGAGATTATATGAGGGTACAAAGGAGTGCAGCAGCACAAAGAATCCTCTTATGAGTTATGCTGTAATTACAGAGAGGAGCACAAGGCTCCTCGGATCCTGACAACGAGAGGCCAGGAGATTCCTTGATGAAAAAGACCTTGTTGTCTGGACCCCTAATTAAAAAAAAACTTGAAAGGGGGAAAATAGTAAACAGATAATAAGACCCAATATTGCTTTCTTTGATCGAAAGGACCTGTGACAGGTCCTTTATTTGAGGACATTTCTAAAAACTCACTAAACCAATGCAGATTTAGAGGAACGTGCGCCGTAAACCCCAATTCACTCACTCAACTTTAAAGTTTATTGGAAACAGCCACACAAAACTTTCAATGTGCCCTGTGAACAATTTTGAGCATGTTCATCTTTGTAAATTAACTGAACTTACGTTGAATAATAACGTTGAATAGTCTTATTTGAGTTTTGTAATACCAATTGAGTTAAGTCAACAAGATAATTTAATTGAACCGACAACTGTTCTGTCACACTGACAAACAGTACAAACAAATTTGGTAAATTTGATTTCCTCAGTTTCAAAAGCCTGTTTTTCATGCCACACAAAGAACTTACTATGTTTGAGTGTTGGCACAGAGATGTGAAACAGCTCCCAGTGAATTTATTAAATTTTAAGTGTAACTGGGTAAGGACTGAACCCAATAAAACCTTTGACATGGTTCACAATGTTGTCATTAATGGGAAAACAAACAACCAGGCCTCTTTTAAAAATTTATTACAGACACAGCAAGTTTTTCATTATACAGTATATGGTTTCATCAGAGTATTAAAAAGAGGGGTTGAGCACACAATGCATGCTGGGAAGTCTGCTAATATGGTGCAAATAAATGTTGCTTTGACTTTTTTTTTACTTGTCCTTTTGTTTTGTTGAACAAGAAGTTGGCTACATGTCATATAAACATAAAATATGTTTGTTTTTTACAACCATTCATTTTAGGACTTTCAACAATTGAAAAATAAAGTGCATAATGTATGTATTGTTAATTGGCTTTGAAGTAATTAGGCTATATCCAAGGGCGCAGATTTCATTACAATTTGAGAGGAGGACGGTGCTGAAATTCCACCATCGACTTAAGCCCTCGGAGCACAGGGGTGGAGCAGACCTGAACTGCTGTTTGTGCATATTATGTGATCTTTTACTACAAGTAAAGAGGTAGAGAGAGCGGTAGAAAACGGGTCGTTTTAGCCCCATTTCCTACGATACTTTATCCTGTTTACCGGGTTCATTATTAGAACATCAGTCAGCTCAATTTACATGAATTATTCAGGTTACAGTGCTCTCTGCTCCCGGCAGTCGTTCAAGTGGACGGACTGTTAAACCAAACTCCAGTCTAAAAGTTGGTGTTTTAAGGTAGGGCCATACTTTTTCACAGTAAAAACTTTAGTTACACCACCACTAAGACTCTTTTCTGGTTTGCTTCAAGACACAATCGGCTCACATGTGATTTACTCAGTAGCATCATTAACTAACCTGTGACGATGTGTTTGTTACAGACGTACACTTATTGACTGGCCCGGCACCACAGCTCTGGTTTTCACCAGAGGAAAGTGACATATGCAGTTCAGACCACTTAGCAGGACAGATATGAGGGAACAGAAACAAAACCTTAAAAAAGTGTTGTGTTCATGTATGAATGATTTCAAAAGTGGAGTTTGCTTCTATGATACATATATTCCATATCTATAATACTGAGGGGGCAACTTAATATTTCTTATTAGTTGGGGTGGACACACCCCCTCCATCCCTTGATGTCAAAAATAAAATAAATTGAAAAAATAAAAATAAAAATAAGACTGCTTACTGCAAAAGATTTTTGACCCCGACCCTGAAAAGGGTTTACTCTACTGAGTAAAGGGAATAATGATTAATTCTTTAATATTTTCAATTAAAACAATTTAATTTTCAGGCACCCTATTAATGACCAATAAGGTTCAAAGCTCACTGTGACCAATTTCAAGTTTATCTAAAAAAGAAAAGTAAATTATCTCAACTAAAGACAATAGATCAGCATAACTTTTTTTGTTTGTTTTAGTTCATTTCAAAACTTAAAGGTTTGATTCAGAGCTCAAAAATCAAGTGAGTTGTAAACAACTTGCATCATGCTCACAAGAGATGACTGTTTGCATCAAGTCATTTCATCATTCATCACTGATAGTCCTGAATATTTTGTGAGGACTTCACAGTAAGATGTTGTGTTATGAGTGGACTGGGATTTACAGTGTAATAAAAGTTGGTCCCATTTATGGCAGTGTTGTGTCGCCTGGTGTGGCAGCAGGGATTCACTCTAATCAAAGAGTTGTTGTCTGACTTAAGACGACTGGTTCCACTCAGATTCTCCTCCTGTCACCCACGGCTCTACCTTCACGCTGGGCGTAAAGGTTCAGCTGGCCTGGCTTGTCATGCGTTCATCTGATACATTCCTTTAGCAAAGCCAGCATGTAACGCCTGGCAATATGTTCAACTGTGTTATCTCACACACCCAGCAGTGAATACGCTATTACCAGCAAATTAGCCTTTAGGTCTCAGTGGAGTATAGTGCAAACAGCCTTTTAATGTCTTGTTAGTCACACGTAATTGCACAATACTAGCACTGTAGTATTTTTAGAGGTGGAAAATCTCCAAGCACTTATTCAGTATGTATACCAAACCACTCCTTGCACATTAGTCAAACTAAGACATCATTATGGTGTCAGTCAACTCACATTGATAAGTAACAGCACGTAGCCCTCTTTAGAGTTATATTTGGCTTTCTCTTATTTAAAGGCTTGCTTTAAAAATGTATTTCAAAACAGTCACTTATTGCCTGTTTCTAAATGTAGTCAGTAACCTAATCCAAGCATCAAAATATTAAAGTAAATTGATTATTTCCATCACTTTTGGATAACCATACTAAATATGGTGAAATGTTATGTTTGTTGTTAGGTTTATTAATTCTTTGTTCAGCTATCCCTTCTTTTGTTATGTGTGAATTCACATTTAGATTGATAGTAATTAGATAGATAGTAATTATAAACATATATATAAATAAACAATTATAAACATAGTAGTGTTGACATGTTGGATAACGAGCTGGATTTCTGTGTAGCTAACATAAGTGGTTGTTGTAACATTAGCAGTTGTTCTATGTAGCTAACATTAACGGTTGGTGTGTGTAGCTAACATTAGCTGTTGGGCTGTGCAGCTAATATTAGCAGTTGGTGTGTGTAGCTAATGTTAGCGGCTGGCGTATGTGGGTAACGTTAATAGTTGGTCTAAGTAACTAATATTAGCGGTTGGTGTGTGTAGCTAACATTAGCGGTAGGTGTGTGTGGCTAACACTAGCAGTTGGAGTGTGTAGGTAATATTCTTACCTGTCAATGTTTCTTTATTTATATTTAATAGACTCCATGCCACAAGCTGTAAGATGATCACTGGCAATTTATTTTTGCATCAGTGTAGTGCAATTTAACTGAATTACAGACAGCCTTTAATGTTAGTTTTAGCCATTCACTCATAAAACAACTGAATAATGAGATAATTTGTGGTGTAAATTAGTGGCACAGTCATCACTTTTAACACAGGAGTGATGAAGAAACATCTAGAATATCTATCTGAAGTAACTTCTACTAACAGAAACATGTTCCACATATTGATAATGCTGATATATCATGTGTAAACAGGGCGATGATGCTGTGTCTGTGCTGCTGCAGAGGACAGAGAGCTTGGTGCTTCACTTCCAGCACTTAAGCACTGCATTTGTACTGCTGTGTTAGATATACTTGCTTTTAACTCTGTGTTAGCATATGCACCCTTTGCATCATGGCCTTTGCCATTGCCTTGAGTATCCTGCGTACATTTTGAGCAGTGGCTGTGTGCATCCTCAGAAATAAAAGCTACACACAGGTGAATGCAAATGTGTGGTAAAACAGCAAATTTGTGGGACTCCTGGGAGATTTTACATGTTTTCAGTCAGAGGACCCTATCTGATCTCCTTATGCTGATCTAAAGCATGAGTGAAAAGCGTGAGGCACAATGGATTTAATTTAATCAAGGCATGTCCAAATCCACCTTTGCCGTCATGCGCCACGGGCACAGGGATATCCTGCCTTGTCCCGCCTCTTGCATCAGCAGCGGGATACATCTGTCAGCCACGCCTAAGTACCATGATTAAATAACAGGCGAGTTTAGGCCAAGCATGCAATAAAACAGAATGTTTGCTTTCACCACCTTTAAGAAGCAGGTGCACTAGGAGCGCAAGTGGTGGCAGCATGATGGCAAATTTGGGGGGGATGAGGAGCTCCAAAGCTGCACCTTAACATGGCTGAACACTCACTGTAGTCGGATTGAGGTGCAGCTTCAACCCATGTGCAAAATTACGCAATTTATTCACCCAGCATCAGGCTCTGACAGAAGTACACATAGTATTTTCTCTCCGGGTCGGACTGGTCTTGTGTTAGATACGATATAAGATCATAATAGCTCAAACCTTGTTTTTCTGGTTCCCAATAAACACGCAGACCCAAAACTACAGCTGCTCCGGCTGTCTTTCAACTGATTTGTTAAAGACAATCTGACAGCTGTGATCCCAACCTGTGTGCACTTTGCAGGTCTATTGAGATTTATTGGCCTTTATAATTCAAATAATGATTCCTGATTCCTTATTAGTGAGAACAATTTTACACACACACGCATGCACATGCTGTTTAACATTAATGAAAGGTGTTTTCTGATTCTGGAGACGTGTGTGCACGCCTCAGCCAAGCACACAAGACGCTGTTAACTTAAATATTTACACTTTATTGCTGATCCACACTCCTGTGTGGGGGGAAAAAACTTTGCATAAATGAAGGTGTTTTGTGATTGTGGAGACGTGTTTGCATGGAGACGTGTTGGCATGCTTCGATAGCAAATGCGCCAGGACACACATTTGTTTTGCCTACATTTTTAGACCAGGCATAAATTCATTCAAGGGCCCAAAGTGTTCACTCTCGCAAGATCTCGTGGATCTGGGGTTCCCTTCTAGTCACTGTGTCTGCCGTTGCCTGCTGACAGTGACAGAATAGATAATCATTAAACTGCGGCCCTCAGTAACTGATGAAGGTACCTTTTAGGATGGCGATATTAATGTTTTTAAATTTTACACCGTAGTTAGACGTTGGTTGTGACAATAGCCAAAAAATGGATAATGGAGAAAAGAAAAAACAGACCACCTCCACCATTTTAAAGTGATGGAGCACCGTGTAATATACATTGAAAATATATTGTATATGAATTCACATTTTTCATTCAGTATTCAAGATTTTCAGGAACATTCCTTTCTGTTTATATTTTTGATCCACTATGACACATCGTGGTCCTCTGTACACTCCGTGAATCTCATTTGAGTCTTTGACCTCAGACAGCGTGACTCTTCATGAAGTAAAGGTTTATGAATTTTGCATTCTGTTTTTTTCTAAATTTAACACGTCTATTGGAGCAGCCAAACTGCACAGCTTCTTCACTACTTCCTAGACGTTGCTGATAAAGTAATGTAACAAAAAAAGTAAGTGTAAAAGTAGACAATTGTAAACTTCTTATGTTGGCTCACATTCATTCGTGCTTATATTGTAGAGAGACACCACTGCAGCAATGACAGCTTGTTCATTTCTAGTAGGTCACCATGATGTTAATTTTTGACTATAAAGCTTGAATCATTATTGTTTTGGTCTGTCTGCTTGAGAGGGGGGTCAACTTTTTTTTATATACAAGTAGGATGAGACTCATGAAGTGTTGTAATGTGTGCCGAGTGAGCATGGCAGTATATAGTTCTTTATTTTAAAATGTATTTCAAAATTGTAATCCTGCTAATAATCCCCATTTTTGCTAAATCTATCTGTAATCTGGTTGCATCTTTTCTTTCGGTAACTATAATGGAATACAGTTACCTTTTATTGTATCCTAATTACATAATCATGTTACATGTAATCTGCCTGATTATATCCTCTTTCTACGACTCTATTCTTTTACCTTTTCTGGGCTGTTTTTTTTCTTCTCCCGCCCTCCATCACCCTTCTTTCATTCTCCTTCATTTTCCCTCCCAGACTTTTGTCTACGTGCAGTTTATTTAACCAACGATGCCCCCTGCATCCCACGACTCTCGTTTCTGAAATTGTCATCTCATTCCTTTCCACTTTATGTTCTTTTGAGCCATTTATTTATAATCAAAGAAAAATAAACTTATAAATTCATTGAGATCAAGAGAGAGTGAGACTGGGGGATGAGTGAAGAATGCCCGGCTGTATGAGAGAAAGTTATAGAGAGGAGGGGGAGGAACAAAAACAGGGGAAAACAGGAATGTATGGGGGTAAGCATGGGATGAGAGTGATTATGAGAGCAGAAGGTGAAGGAATAAGAGTGGTGGTGGTGGGATAGAGGGGAAAGCTGTCAAATCAACCTTGAGAAAATATGAGAAAGAAAATAAACCACGTTGGACTTGCGTCAAACAGAACTTGAAACTTTGAGGGATGGATAAACAGAAACACTGAAGAGTTATTAAAAAAAAATTGGAGACAGCACCGAAAACAGAACAATATTCACATGGCAGCAGGATCGGTACATTGCCTGACTTATGTTACTCTTAGGCACATTTTATGAAATTGCATGAAAGAAGCTATTTATATTGAGAGATGCACCAACAACAAAGAGTCTGTGTGATTTATCTCTGCAACCACATCTTAAGCAAAAGGCCTGAGGGTTTTTATTTGGAATTACTGCCGTAAGATAAGGGAAAGTACGAAATATCTCAGCTGACAAATTTGTGGGTAATTTGAGAAAATTTATTAAAGAGGCCAGACATTTTAAGAAAAAACAACAAGTAAATTGTTTGTTGATCAAATCTGCTGTTTAATCTTGTGACCATGCACAAGCTTAGCTCCTAATGACTATTTTGCAGAGGGCATAATTAAAATAATTAAACAACATCAACAGAAGTGATCAGTTTTTCTACATTAATACGTTGTGTGTCTTTCAGGAATGGAAAGCATCAGTGTGGAAACTGACTGGGATGGGTTAGCCCTCTCCTCTCTGGTCACCACAGGAAGGAACAACTTCTCTTCCTCGTTTGTCTCTGAACTGAACTCCCTCAATAGTTCTCACAGCGGGGGCTCCTTCTTTGGGATCTTCCCCGAGAATGGCTCCACCACCACGCCGCACACTCTGCCCCAGCCCCGGGTGAGGGACCTGGGCCTGGCCCGGGCGGAGATCACGGTGCTCGCGTTGGTGCTGGCTCTCACCACCCTGGGGAATAGCTTTGTGCTGTGGGTGCTGCTGAGGAGGAGGAAGCACAATGCGCCGATGCACGTGTTCATGGTCAACCTGTGTGTGGCTGACCTGGTGGTGGCGCTCTTCCAGGTCAGTTTGTTTCTGTGGTCAGATTCTTCTTTTATTGACAAGAAAGTCATTCTTGATTTGGGAAACGACGATTTATACAGAAAATATCCAAAAGAAGAAATAGGAGAAACTGAAACACTTTTTGCATTTCTCTCAGTTTCTCAGAGAATGAAACACACCAACCAAATCTCTATATATTAAACTTAAATCTGTCAGCTACTTACCCATGCCATTTAAATATGATTACACGTGACATATCACAAACAATATTTATTTAAATGGAAGGAGTCAGACATTGCAACTGACCCCAACCCTCAACATGCAACATGTTAAAAAATATATTAAATTTCACAAATTAACTTTTGCATTTTGTCTAAAAAAGCATAGTATAGGAAAATATGCATTGTCTTGCAGTAATATTATAGTATTATGTGTAGAACACAGGCCTACCTTGAGTCAAATTGCTGATGTTAAAGATGCTGTTAAATCTCTTTATATTTCTGTGTGAGACATGAGGAAAGGAACAATTTGCAGTGCAACAAACTTTTATTAAACATGTATTTGTAGTGAAAAACTGCACAAATGACTAGTTGTGACTGTCTTCATGTGGCTGCGTAGCTCGGAGACAGTTGAAACAACTTGTCGTAACTGTCTCCATCCTATCAGTCATGACAGAACATCATGTGCTGGCAAGTTGCACTGACCCTGACACATGCTAACTATGACACTTAACAAAACAAGAATTTAAACTAAGTAAGTTTTGATTAATTAAACAAAAAAGGTTCAGGACAGTGTGACAAAATACAACTCATGAAAAAATTACTGCCAAAGCTCCAAAACTTTTTTTTTTTTAGAATAAATTGAACAGAGGGTCCAACTGAGCATGTGCAGCATGATCGAGCATGCCTCTGACAGGAGAAATACATCTTGTTGCAACTGTTCACTGATGCAACAGGGGGAAAAAAACAGATGTCCCACTCAAGGATCCAGGCCACATCTCCTGATAAAATGTTCATTCCAATGTTCATTCAGTCCCTCGCCTCATGTACACAGACTGTCGATAAGTACACAACATTTATGTACATTAGAAACCACGCTTGAAAAGAGAGGGAGTCAAGTGTCTAGTTAGTCTTCTTTTTGACGGATCAATCATGTGAAAAATGTCTTCTGGTGCCTTCAGAAATATCTGTTTAAGATGGCACATGTTGCAAATTGATCTTTAACTTATAGTTGGACTTTGTAGTTGGCTTCATACATGTGGATTAAAGAATTAATGTAGATGGTATACTGCTTGAATTGCTGAATTCAGTGCTACTGTATTGAACTGTTCCACTCACACCTGTATGTGACAGGTCTTGCCTGTTGTAAAAAAAAATAAAATGACATTTTTCTATTTCTACATATATTTTTCATATGAAAAGACCAAAACCAACAACGTGGTAGTCCATCTCTCAATGCTTTGTTCTCTCGTGATACAGGACGATCAGAGATCTCACTGTCTACTGATTGTGTGGGGATTTCTAAATGAAAAAGAATAGTTGCTGAAATGGTAATGAGAACAGCTGCTAACAAACCTACACCCCTTTTTTCAAGGACAAGCCTTACCAGACAAGATGCTTTCCCCCCAATCTCCTCAGTAATAGGCACTCAACTTCTGCATGTCACCACCCTATATGAAGGGCCACCCTGAAGACTTTGGATTAGTTCTGCAGTGCAGGTTTTTTAAACTCTCTATGGAGCTCTGCTGCTTCTATAACAGATGATATGAAGGGATGGTGTTCATGATACATCTCTACTTTGTCAATAAACCACAGCATGGTTCTGAAAAAAAAATCGTGGTCGCTGTTGCTACCTCATTGTGCAGGACATCCTCTGTTGTCCAACCAATCAATGGTCTGCAGTGCTTTCACATCACTGTATAGTATTGGCTCAGCTTGCTTGGAAACTCAACAGAGGTGATACCAAAAAAAGTACCAGGTACCATCCATAATGGAAAGTACAAAAAAAAAAAGAAACGTGAATAGATTGAGTCAAGTCGAGCCATACCATCCAGTGGACATGCATCTTAATTATCTTTCTTTCTAATTGTTTCCACCCAGTTTTAGCAATGAAAGCTGATAGATTTTCCTCAGTTTTTATTCAGCAAAGCATTTAGAGACTGACTTGTGAGTCTAAATACTGTGTGACTCTTAGCGACCCACGCCCACTAGTTGCTGCTGAAGATGTAAATATTTACTGACACCTCACAAACACGTAGTTTCATTCTTTTTTCAAGGGCTCTGTCATTTCCTAAAACAGCTGGACATTCAGTTTTCAGCAGTTTTCAGTGCATTTGTTGGGAACTATTTTCATGTGTGGATTAACACACCATTGGTGGTCTAGAAAGTGTTTACGGCAGCAGCAGCTGTTGTATGCAGGCCTGAGTCAAAATAAACGGTGCTGATGTTCGTGGTAATGAAGGAGCAGGTCACTTAATGCAACAATGTGGCTCATTGATGGTTTTTCTTTTTAAGCTTGTGGACAGCGATGCAGGAAAGATAAGCTATATCAGGCTTGAAGTAATAAACTGATAATTCATTGTTGGTTTTGGTCTTTTCAGGGATCTGTTGATAAAAAGAACAAAGATAAGACACATTAAACAAGACACAACAAGGCAGAGTACACTATGCTACAGCACAATATGGTACAGTACAGCACGACACGGTACTGTAAGGTAAGGTATGAGGAGGTACTTTACCGATACGATACGATACGATACGATACGATACGATACGATACGATATACAACAAGACGGGATTGGGGAGGGACGAGACAAGACACAGCAAGGTATGGTACGATATCAAATAAGACAATAAAACAAGATAAGTTAAGATACGATAGAAGATATAGTAAGATAAATATGATACGATGTGATGTGATGTGTTGTGTTGCGATACAATACGATACGATACGATACGATACGGTACGATATGATGCGATACGATGCGATACGAATAACATACAATGGGATGGGATGCGAAGGGATGAGAAGGGATGGGACAGGACAAGACAAGGCAAGACAAGACTTGACAAGGTACGGTACGATATCATACAGTGTAATAAAATAAGTTAAGACACAAAGTGAATAGACATTGTGTTGTCTTGCGCTGCCTTGTGTTCTATTGCGTTGTGTTACACTATGATAAGATAATGAGAAATATAGAATATCACTTGTCCTTTAGTCCTCGTCTATATTTCTCAGAGCCAAACTAGAAAAAAAACCATTCTAAGATGCGAGGAGCCAGTTTTATTTAAATAAAAAGGGATAATCTTTTCTTCTCTGTGTCCAGGTTCTTCCACAGCTGATATGGGACATCACAGAGAGGTTTCAGGGGCCTGACCTGCTCTGCCGGTCCATCAAGTACTTGCAGATTGTGGGCATGTTTGCTTCCTCCTACATGATCGTTGCCATGACAGTAGACCGGCACCATGCCATCTGCTGCCCGTTGCAGGCTTACCGTGGGGGAGCAATGTCCCGCTGGAACACCCCTGTCATGATGGCGTGGGGCTTGGCGCTAGTCCTCAGCATACCACAGGTAGGGAGGGGCGAACACGCTGCAAACAATGCCTCATACACACTTACAGCATACCCACAAAAACACATGGTGAAATGGGAAATGAGAGCTCAGCAGGCGTTCACACCCTGATTTCTACAGTAGAACTCAAGGTGTTGGTCTATTTTTGGCTTGATGAGGTCACTTCAGTACAGCTAATGGAAGAGGAAACTGACAGTATGTCTGTGGGTGTGCTGACCACCTGCTTGTGTCCGGTCTGTCAGGTGTTCATCTTCTCCCGCTCAGAAGTGGCTCCTGGAGAGTTCGAGTGCTGGGGCCACTTTGCTGAGCCGTGGGGGCTGAAGGCCTACGTCACCTGGATGACCGTGGCGGTCTTCCTCCTGCCGGCCCTCATCATAACCATCTGTCAGGTAATACTGGTTGTACTGGCTGGACTCACCACAACCACTGCTCAGTCCACAAAGAGCAATTCACAATGATTAAATGCTCTAGGCAACATTATCCAATAATGAAGCGTGTGGCATGAATGAAATTCTGTTTTGTTTGCACAGAGGGCACATTTGGCGGGCATTGTTTGATATCCCACAGGGGACTGTGGTTGGTGCTCTCTAGCATCCCATGGCAGATAGGCATTCTGGGCTGCCGCCTCGCATCAGCCCCGCTGCTCTATTTAGGGAAAGATATTTCCAGGGTCCAGCTATTTTCCCTAATTAACACAGCACTTGAAGGACCACTGCTGAGACGGCTGCTCAGAAAATGTGCCCACTCTGAGAACCTCCTGCCAGAAAGTGGAATGTACCAGATCTCAGCCAAACATAGAATCACTGACCTTTTTTCACTATCAGATTTCAGATTGAGCGAGAGGCGGTTTTAGACACTTTTTCAGAAGTATGATGTCATTTCTGCAGAAAGATGTACAGTAATTCTGAATGTTTCAAATGACTCAGCTCATTAAGGTGATAGATCAGATTATTTGAAGTGGGGTTGTATTGATAGTCCTAGTAAAGGAAGTTAAGCAGTGTACTGCTGTGGAGAGGGTCCGCAGCAAAACATATTTTAGCCATCTAAAAAAATCAATAGCACTTTAAGCATAATATATATTTCAACATAACCTTTACACTGCTTTACCCTGCCATCAGACAGTCTTTTCTAACTGGAAACAACTGCTCTCCCTCGTTCAACCAAACTCTGCACTCATTAGCGAAATCTGTAATTTCACATCTGGAGTTGCTGGTCTACCGCTGCCTTTATCTGTTAGTTTGTTTATACTATTGTGTGACTTCTGTCTTATGACAGGATAGTTCAGATTCACCAGAGTCGCACAATAACACAAACTAACAGGTTGAAGCAGCTGAAGACCAGCAACTCCTGCGTTCTGCGAGGTAAAACAGCTGTTTTCATTGGAGTCTGGTTGAGCTTGTAAGAGTGATATTTACTTTATAAATCAATGATTTACCCTCAGAAAAGGTTGTCTGATGGCAAGGTAAAATGGTGAAAATACTAAATAAATATAGCGTACACTTTTTTTTAAAATGTGCCTATTTTCAAGTAGCTATAATTCATTTTGCTGCTGACCCTGTCCACAGCAGGACATTGCTTAGTACTCAGTACTTGCTGGTACTTCTCTCTGCCATTCCAAACTGGGGGTGTTTCGATTGGCATCCACTGTAAGTAATATACTGAACATACTCATACAACCTCATTTAATACAAACTATTCCTTTAAATGCATGTTGTATATGGTATGTACACTATATTGGAGTGCAGTGTCTAAATCCTTGCCCTCATAAAGCTGTTTGTAAAAGTAAAAGGGTTCAGAGGAGCAACAGTTGGCAGTAAAAAGTAAAAATAAAGCAAAAATAGCTACAGGTATGAATCACTTATTATTACTTTATTTGACATGACTGTTTTGGTTTCTCGGGAGAGCGTGAAGAATCATTTTGCTGCAGTAAAATTTTATGGTAGCTTTTCTGATTCTAATAGAGTGGAGGAATAGCAGCACTGAATAAAAATGTCTGAAACTGGTTTACGGCTGATGGTGAAGGCCAACACACACTCATTTCTTTTCAAATTTCCTGTAACTGTCGCAGTAGAAATGCAAACAAGATAAGCATCTGAATCTGGCATGTGCCAGTCATAAAACTTAATCCTCAGGCTCTTTAGGCCTTTGATGGAATTTCAGTGTCTTCTTTCCCTCAGATTAAACTCTTCTAACTCTTGAAAAATGCCCCTGCTTTTCAGATAAGAATCTTCCGAGAGATTCACAATAACATCTACCTGAAGTCAGAGAGGATGGTGATGGCAGAGCTGAAGAAGAATGAAATCCTGTTCAGCTTCCACAGCTTCAAGAAGGAAGATGAGCGGGCCAGGGAGAGGGGGAGACAGGCGTCGGCAGGAGGGGGCAGGGATGTGAGAGGAGGACATCTCTTAAAGGGTGTGAATAACAACCATCACCATAACAGCCAAGTACCATCTGTTATTCAGTACAGCAGTTGCCGTGGCGAACATGTGACAACAACAACGTCGCCCGCACAGCAGCAAATACTGAACAGCTCAGACTGTCAGGAGTCCTATGTGTCTTACGAGCTGGGTTCAGGCTCACCCCGCTGCTCCCTTGACAATGTCCCCCCTCCCCGACCAGCCACTCCTCCTCCAAGCATCACTAAAGCCATGTCCAAGACGGTGAGGATGACTCTGGTCATCGTGCTGGTCTATACAATCTGCTGGTCACCGTTCTTCATCGTCCAGCTGTGGGCAGCCTGGGACCCCAACCCACCAAGCCAAGGTCAGTCACATACGAAATTGTCTGTCTCTGCATATGCATTTGGATAGAAGACCAGACGTGGGCGTGGATTTTTACCAGAAATCACATTAAATCGGGCAAATGTTGTATTTTCTAACCTAATATTCATTGGCAATGTTGTTGTTGTGCAGCTGTTGTGCCTTCAAGACATCACGTTGATTTAATATTGGCATATAATTAATTATGTAATGTATTTCCACATCTTCAAACTGCACTTTGTCTCTACTTCTCTATTTTTATTTTAATTTCCAACTAAATTAAGTTTTATGAACTCTCTGAACCCCACCACCACCTCTTCTTTAACTGGGGGGGGGCACTGAGCAACAAGAAACTGAAAAAAAAATGTTGTATAAATGGAAATACTCATTCTTGCTTTGGAAATTGAAACTTTTTACAGTAAAGATATGTAGAAAAATATACTTAAGTTGAATGGAATAAATCCTTTAATTGCAGTGAATTACAAATATGCTACATTTATGTTTCCTGATGTGCTGATCTAACTGTAGTTTACTATCATGTATTTCAAATATTAAAATGTAGTACTTGTGTTAAAAAAATGTGAAAAGTAGTACTCTTAATGTTGTGTTACACTTTGGAAAATAAATTTTTCATGAATAATAACAAGCAACTCGGGATAGAAGGAATATCTGTTTCTGTCCCAATATTGCTGCTTTTCTGAATAAAGTATTTGTATTCAGGTGCATCGTTATCTAAAGCAGGGACATGGAACTCATTTCAGTTCAGGAGCCTCATACATGCCAATTCAATCTCAAGTGGGCTGGACTAGTAAAACCATAGGATAATAACCTATAAATAACAACACCTCCAAATGTTTCCCTTTGGTAGTGTAAAGAAGTACAAATCTTTTCTAAAAATGTTCACAAATAATGAAACATCCATTTACAAATCAGATAATGAACTGCCTGACATGTCTTCACAAAAAGAAAAACGCACAATTAGTTTTTCCACATTCAGTCAGTCTACTGTTGTTACATGTGCATTGCAATATACAGAACACTGTGGATCTACAAATTCACAAATCAATAATGTATTTTTTATAACGGAGCAACAGTATGATATTTTACTTCTTTATGAACAAACAGCTTGTCGAGTTGTAGAAGTTCTTTTAATTTTCCATATATTTCCACTCCTGTGTAGTAATGCTACATCACCACACGGCACCAACTAAAATGGAAGCCGGTGAGGAAGATGGTTATCTCCTGCCTTACAAACTATTTACAAATCAAAAGGTTTAGCAGTGCCTTAACAACAGGGTTACACTAATATTGCTTTAAAATGGAAGTGTAATACAGATTATTTTGTACTGAAGCTGTGTTCAGTATCTTTAAATACGACCACAATAAGTATCCATTGTTTTTTTTTTCCGGACAGCTGTATTCTGGTGTGGATTAATGACTACTCTTCAATATTTTACGCTTTGTGAAGTCATCCAGTGGGCCGTATTTGACCCTTTGGCGGGCTGTTTCAGCTCCACGGGCCGTACATTTGACACCCCTTGTTTATAGGCTATTAGGCACTGCTTTTCCATGTGTGTGTATTTCACCCTCAAAAAAGCAACAAAAGCAAGCATCTGGGTTGTAACCATTAACAGTGAATCACTTAAGTTGTTTTTTCTCAGCTGGATTGATACTTCTTTAGTCCAGTTTATCCATTTAATTGCCCTAAATGCCCAAAGCCTATCTGTTTTGCATTATGGGCAGCCAAAACAAAAGCAAAACAGTCAGGCCTGGCTTTTAACAGCAACATCTGATCAATGCTGTTGTTCGTCTCAGTGAGTCTAAACACGATCTCACTCATTATTCCAAGGACACCTCGCTCCAGCTCAGATGTGGTAACAGTGAGTGAAATATGAGGTCAAAAACAATGTTTGTTTTGACCCACAACCAGAAACCCCTGGATTACATCTCTGGCCTC
This sequence comes from Lutjanus campechanus, assembly GCA_027495735.1. Classification (NCBI taxonomy): domain Eukaryota; kingdom Metazoa; phylum Chordata; class Actinopteri; order Lutjaniformes; family Lutjanidae; genus Lutjanus; species Lutjanus campechanus. The sequence continues at coordinate 40,246 of JAJHUR010072985.1, forward strand.
TGTGCATTCTGGCTCAGAAACAGCATCTGTTGATGTCTTTACTGGCAGCCAGTGATGGAGCAAGCAGGCCCAGTATCGCCTTAACTTGCGGTTGATGGTATAGTGTAGTTTAAGTGTGTGTCCTCAGATGATCTGAAGCTAAAGACTACCATCAGAGGCCAGTAAATAACCTGTTTATATCCCCTGCTGATTCGGCAACACCACCAGATGTTAGCATTTCATCAACAACGTTAACCTGCCAGCAGCTCACACACAGTCTAAATCACAAGCAGACACACACAGCAAGACACATAAGCTTGCATGAATACACACACGAGCACACATGCATATTAAAAGCGTACTCACATGCAGAGTAAGTGTGCATGCACATGAATGAGTCCTTATTGGCAGCCAGCTCCTGTCCCCGCCATACATAAACACACACACACATGCACACACAGCTGACTGTTATCAGATTTATGTTCTAAAATCAGTTCGTCATCATCATTGTCCTCAGTTGGTCATAGTGAAATAAGCATGTTTTACTTATTACATAAAGTCTTATTATTAGCAGTGAGAAAAAAAACTGAAAAAGGACGCACGTAGGACTTTGTTCCTCTGGGATATTTACAGTCCTGTTGCTATTCCTGAGGGAAATGAAATGAGAAACAATCATCATGAATAGTTTATAGTCAAACTGAATAGCTGTTGTACGTGTTTGTTTGTTTCCATGGAGAGAAGAGAACAATGTGCTTTACACTGTTGATCCTCAGTTAGATGAACTGACAGACTGTGCATGTGAAAACTTAATTTTTATGCCTGTATATATAATTGTCCCCAGGGGTGGAAGTAACTAAGTACAACTACCCAGATTACTGTATTTAAGTTTTTTCAGGGGATACTTGTACTTTTATGAGTATTCTTTCAAGTCTGCAATATTACTTTTACTTAAGTATGCGTTACACTCATAATGTGAAATACGGGAGGTGTCCGAGACCCCTTGACTGATGCTTTAGACCCCCTGAAAGCCTCAACTGCAAAATTTTGGGGATCTCTGGAGAAATCTTGAAGAAAATTGTCTCCAAAAATGTGTTGCATTGTACAGTGTTCACTATTCAAATTGCAAAACAATTATTCACAAATATGAATGCAGAAAAATATGGTGCTTCCCCTTATATTGTCACTGAATACCCGGTTGATTCTGGGAAGGACTTCTTCCATGGCAGTGGAACTGTTGCAAATGATCTGCAATCCAAGTGTTGTGTAGTATGGGCATAACAATACACTGGTCTGAATCAATATAGTTTTCAATGATCCAATGTGATCGAATAGAAAATATCAATATTAAATTTTTTTTCATCTTTAAGAAATGCCTTTATTTTGAAATTTTCATGGCATGTCTGTGTCACAACATCTGGAGGAGTTAAGTCATAAAATTGTGGAATTATAATTAAGTTTTTTGTTGTTGTTGTTGACATATGATATCCTTTGATATCTAGGGCAGGTGGCTGAATTGAATCAAATCGAAATCATATCATGGCAGACCTTGTGATATCAATATTGTATTTGTGTACCAAGAACTGATTTAATATTGTATTGAGATGAAACTTTGATTTACACTCCTATTGTGTTGTTTAGAAAACATAACGTTACCTGTACAACCTTAAAGCAGAGGAGTTTTTTCTGCTTCGAAATCATGGTTATGCTCGGTTGAACAGGACTCAGTTCTCAACAAGTCAGGAAAATATGTAAAAGAGAAAGCAAAGTTCATTACTCGCTAACTTTGGATTAATACCTAAAAAGCTGAACCAGTAAAATAATGAAAACGTCGTGGAGACACACAAAGCTAAGACTGCTGCTTCTGCATCTACGAGCACATGCACAGGTGAGTTGGGGGCTCCTCTCTTGCCAGTCACTCCTCAGAATAAGGTCAAGTTAGATTATAGCCGAGCTGAGGGCCTTGGCTTGCATCCATGAAATCTTGTTGCATGTTGCATCTGTGTACGACATCAGCGTAACACTAGAGCAGTCGTTCCCAGAGACTGGGTCATGACCTCCAGGTGGGTCACAAGAGAGTTGATTTGGGTCACCAAATAAATAAAAGACTATGGAAGAAATTCTGCAAATTTAAGATTTATATCTGTAGCACACCTTTTATAAAAAAAAAAATTAAAAAGTGAATATTGTTTTACTGATGAGAGAAAAAAATTAGAGCCTTTTGCCTAAATGTACTTATTTTGTCTTATTTATGAAGTAGGTTAAAATGTCCTATATTGTTTTCCTGATGAGAGGAAACAAAAACAATTAGATCACCTGTTTACTCAGGTGAAATGCATTTATTTGTCATTCATAAAGTATTTACCATGTGTATATGTTTTCAGTAACATGTGTCAAGATTATATAAGGTGATGTGGAAATGGCAGTAAAAATGGTCAGGAATGTTTATACACAAATGAACTCTTCTCAAGATTTTGCACACTGTTTGTAATGTGTGTTTTTGTGTGTGTTTATATGTGTGTGTGTGTCCTCTGCAGGAGTTGCCTTCACTATCCTGATGCTGCTGGCCAGTTTGAACTCGTGCACCAACCCGTGGATCTACACAGCGTTCTCCAGCAGCGTGTCCAGAGAGCTGCAGAACCTGCTGCACTGTCGGTCAGGACTTGGACGCCGGGGCTCCCTGCATGACGACTCCACCGCCACCCACACCTCCACCACCAAGGACAGCCTGTACTGACTGAGACGGATGAGACGGAAACGGACGGAGTTTGAAGAGTCATGCGTGAGTGCACACACGCCCCACTGCAAGGACATGCTGTTGCACACAACTCCGGCACCACCACCACCTCCTGCGACGCAGCCTGAGGACAGAGAGCGCTGACCTCTACCAGATGTTTCCAACAACAGAGGACAGCTGTGCTGTCAACAGGGCCTCTATCTGTAATCACCTGTCGTCTCCACCGCAGCAGTAAGGAAGGGTGTCATTGAAGATGTCAACACCAGTTTATGAGTGGAATATTCTGTGCTGTGGTGGTCAGTGACAGCATATGCAATGCAAAGTGGCCTTGAAAGTAAATTTTCACATCAGTTGTGGGTGAATGCGCCCCTGTGCATTGATTTAATATGAGAAAAACTCATGCTCTGTTCTGACGGAGCAGGGCAACAGGAATGCAAGGGGTGGATCATTGCATTAATGGCCTTACGGCACGCCTAATGTACAAAACAGCAGACAAAAGCCATCGGTGTCGAGAAAACAAAGCAGAAGACTGCGAGACACATAGAGACAGACGGAGAGACTGAGAACAGACAGGGGATGACATGGATGTTACAGCTGCAGGAGCTGTCCTGAGAAAGCTTTAGTTGAAATCTAATAATGTGAATGAACTTTGTTAAATCAAAGAGAGTGGATTACAGACACATGCTTGGGGCTGAATTCATATTTGCTCAGGAGGAATCCGGCTCTAAAGAACAACAGTGATTTGTTAGCAGGATGGACGGAGATTCACTCACGAGGACAGCGGTGCGGCAGAGTCAAGACGCTGCCCCACCACGAGGAACTGGAGTAAAGTGGGTTAACTCAGACAGGAGGAGGGAAAGGCCGCCCTCGGAGAATACAAATGAACAAACCAGGTTTCCTCAACCAACTGGGAAACAATTATGTGATTGTATTTTGTACAAACACGCCACATAAGGTACAGAAAATTACCTTCCTGTTCCGGTCATGCTCCCTGGAAAGTGAAACATGATTATTAAGCAGGAGACACAGGAAGAAAACAAACACCATTCCATGTACAGTGATGTAAAAAAACAAAAGTAAAATGTATTTATTGAAATTGTAAGGCACATTAGATATTATTACATTTTGTGTAAGATTAATGTTGAATGTAAATCATACAATGATAATGGTCCGATATGTGTGTGTAGTAGAAAACAAGGAGATGTCAAACCAAAGATTTTTTTTATAGCTCGACTGTAGAACCAATTCAGGTCTTAGAGGGATTAAAGGCTTTTTTTTGGATTAGGGTTGCATGAGGTCTTTATCCACAGTCAAAGAGTACTTACCATTAGGCAAAGGTCGGCAATTGCCTTGGGCCCCAAGCTACCAAGAGCCCCATAAAACGGCTCATAATCTTATGGTCAGGAGAGTTTTGTTTTCTACTAATTGATTATGTCCATATGGACAAAAATGGCATCAGAATGCCTAATTCATGATTTTCTCAGGGCCTCGCCCTCGCCCATGATCTTACTCGTCTCATCTGCAGAAATGATTCAGGAAGACAGTAGCCAACTCGTGTAAACAAACAGCTCGATGTGGTGTACAAAAAATGTGTGGTGTGAAAAATTAAGCGAAGCTACCCCAGGGGTGCTGGAAAAAGGAGGAAGCAGGAGGACACTAAAAGACAACACCAGCCACAGCCTGTTCACCCTGATGCCATCTGGCAAGAGATACAGAAGTATCTGCGACTGTACCACCAGACTACATCTTTTCTGAGGCCATGAGAATTCATACTCTGCACTCCACCCTAAACAAAAGTTTATTTTTATGACTTATTATGTATTTATGGATGGGAAAAGGAGGACAATGGATGTGGAGGACCCAATGCCTGTTTGCCAAAATTACTAAATCCACCCCTGCCAATAGTCAGTGTATTACCTACAGTAGATGGCAGTTGACCCACTGACAGTTTAGGGAAGCAGATATTTCGCAATATTTAGAATATTTAAAATGCTTTTCTGACAGGAAAGTGCTGTTATAGGAGCCAAATATCACTCTTTCCAAAGCAGCCAGACTCCACTGACGAAATCAGACCACAGGACTTGCTGGTCTACCGCTGCCTTGATTTGTTTGTGTTGTTGTGTGACTTTGGTGAATCTGAACTATCCCCTTATATAGCAGTGGTTTCCTGTCGGAAGAGGCTGACTCACAGCAAGATAAAGCTGTGAAAATATTCCAAATATAGTGCACAGTGAAAAATGCATTGAGTTTTTTTACAGGCTAAAATACATTTTGCTGCTGTCCCTGTCCACAGTAGTCCATTGCTTAGCTTCCTTTACCGGTGCTCTTGTTTGTTTCCCTAAACTGGTGCCTTGTCGACCGCCATCTACTGTAGGTACTGTTATACACAAACTATGGATAAGTACCTCGTACAATCTCACTTCAAAAAACCTGATCCGTCCCTTCAATCATAGAGATATTTCAAAGCTTCATTATGTTTAGTGAAAAATACTCCCAGTCCAACCAAGTGCCTGTAATGTCAGTAGACGTTTGTAGAGGGGCCTCCCTCAGCGGATTAATCTCTGAACGATGTCAGCCATGTTATTCTTAGACAGAGCTACCACCAGAGCAGGAATCATTGGTTATATCACACCATGAGCCATGTGTTCTTTTATCTTTATATTTATTGTTGTATAAATGAAAATATACGTATATATGTATGCCTTATGTTCATGTACAGTTTTTATATTATATTTTACACTGTGTAAAGAGTAATGTATTATGCCCCTCAACTGCATGACAGACTGAAAATAGTAATGTTATGACTTTTTTTTATTATGAAAGTACGATTATATAATCTACTGTGCAGACAGTAGACCTGATAACTTTCTGTGTGTATAAAATAAGATTAGACTTTACTATATGTGGTCAACTATTCATTTCAGACTAAAGGCTCCTGAATATAACTGGTTTTTTTATGCCGCTGACTCATTTTGAGCCAGTTCAGCACATCCTTTTTTCATAAGAGAGCAGTGTTATGTGAGTCTGCAGGACAATACTGGGATGCTTTCAAGGTGTCTCGGGAGTACATGTCTGGTTCGAAGGAGAAGCCTCACCTTTTCCTCTGTGTGGCCAGGGTGTTTGGTCTTTCAGCACGCCACTGTGAATTTGTTCCCTGGACACACGCCTCCACTTTGATCCTCTGCCAAATCAAAGGCTACAGCAACAACGTCCCATGTCTCACTTTGTTATATCAGGAAATAAATGTACTTCTCCCAAACCCGTAGGGTGTTCATGTATTTTCCTCTTCCTGTCAGGAAGTTGAGAGGTTAGAGGATGATTCTTCTTGGCCAAAGGGGTCAGACTTCAGCTCCATCCCGCCTTTCAGATTGATGGGATAGGCCTAACGCGTTATTCTGCCTGTACAGCCATTAGTGAGCATTACAAAAGCTAAATAATTGATGTTCGCCATTGGAGAATTTCCTGACACAAACACCCACTAAAAGTAGACCCATCATTGCAGAGAGTTTCTCTGTGGTTGGGTTGCACCAACAATAGTCTGACACACGGGATGCACAATGCAGTTATCAGCCTGCCATTGGTTGCTTGACTTTAGTCGACATTGTGGCTTCGACTATTTGCGTTTTCAAAGTTCCTGGGAAACAACAACCACCTCAGAGCTGCAACCTACACGCTGAAAATCACAAATTAGCATCTTAGCTGCTAATGTTACAAATGTAAACACTCTAAATGTAGATCACATTTACTGTAAAATGTGACCCAGTATTACATTTCAACTTACACTTGAGTAGGATTAACTTTAAAAATAGTGTTTTTACATGGACTGAGAACATTTTTTTTGCTGACCCATTATGAGTAGGCTAACTTGGCTAACAATTTTTTTAGCCAGCTAACAAACAATGTAATACTTTTTAGCTAACTAAAATTCACATACCTCTGTACTTACACTCACTGTTTTGAGTGCATAAGTGCGTTCACACTGACATTTATGGCAAAATGAAGTGCACTGCAAGTGCCCACTGCCCAGATGTTTCACTCAAAATGGCCAAAAAGTTGAATGTAGAATGCTGGACAGTCGGCCCCAATGATCACCATCTTGTCTACATAACGGAAGAAGTGGGCTACCAAAATGTTTATTTGCTTATGTTTGCAAAGATTTGGTACCGCCAATCAAATATAAATCAACATATTGGTGCGTTTTCAGGCGGTAGGAGGAGGGAGGGCCGACCAGCTTTTGACAAAGATCATTGCTGTATTTTTAACCTCCAGAGAAACAGAGGGCAAACTAAAGCAAATAAAATTAAAAGGATGTTCATGTTGGATGAAGTGAAATTAAACACAATGAATAAACAAGCCTTGTTTTGGCAGGTGGCAGTAAAGCTCTGCCCAGCTTCAACTTGCCCACGAAGAATTCATGCACTATGCAAATGCGTATAGTACACAAAATGTACTACATGACAATGTACTAATGGAAGTATCTGAATTGAGACAGAGCAAATTTTTAATTTCTTTTTTAGCTAGCTAGCAAACAATATGTTTTTTTCATGTGAACAGCACTCAAATTCTTTCTTTTGTTTTCTATTTTTTAATTTGTCTAAGCAGGTAAGCAAGCATCTTCATATTGATTAAATTCTATTTAGTTTTTGTTTACATCATTAAACTTTGATTTTCTAAACTGAGGTTAGTTTTTAATTGTGCAGCAGAGCTCTACTTAATTTTCAATCTGGATTTAGTCATTTTTACCCTAGTTTTGCTAAACTCTGATTAAAACTTATCTCAGATTAAATGAATCTTTCTTGGTGCAGCCCAGTCTGTTACTCTGGCTTGTTTCCGAAGGCTAAGAGACTTGACAGAAGCCATTTACCGCCGTCACCCCCTCCTTGTCAGAGCATATGATAGATGGTCTGTATGGTAGGTTACTGCATTTTTGTAATCCTGGGTGGGTGTGTTTATGCTGAATATCCTGATGCTTATGGTTTCCAGGCTGAAGCAAGGTTGATGTCTAAACTCAAGGTCACTTCTTCATTACAGTTGGGCTGAGCTTTCTGCCAGGCCTGTGGCTGCGATGGGGTCTAAGGGAAATAAATGAGCTCTCTGTGTGGCTGTCACAAGGGCAGGAAAATAGGTGAACTTCCCGCTTCAAATCAATTTAGGGTCAGTCAAGGAGTGCATCCAGTGGCTCTGAAGAATGGCGGAGCCCCCCCACCCTTGACCAAAGTCGGCATAAATCAGACCTGGAGCCAGGAGCTTTACTACACTGAGCAATGTGTCTGCATTGCTTAACTCAAGACTCCCTCCATAGACCTGATGGCTGCTACAGAGCACCGCAAGGCATATATGTTCCCAACTTACACAACCAGTGTCTGTGTTGGCGGAGAGTACTGGAGCATCTTACTTTATAAACACAGGAGGCAAAAGAAAAGCAAGCCAGACAATTTATCATGTCCTTTCAAAACACAAAATTCTTGCTTCACTTTTCTCTCCGTCTTTCCATCCACCATGGTTTTTGACATAGTTTCAAGCAGCTGGGAGTTTATTTTGGGAAAGATATTTTCCTCACATAAAAGGTATCCACACCCATTGCCTTTTATTTACAACAACCATTTTACTGCAACTGTTTCAAATTGATTTTTGCCAAATATAGTCACACTTTTATTTTTATTGGAGGCAGTTATGATTCTACAAAGAAATAATGCCTCATACACTCCTAGAAATAAAGGTGCTAACCAGAACCATAAAGTTTTCTTTGGCTTGTCCCCATAAGAAAACCCCTTTTGGTTCCTGGTATAACCTTTTATAAAGGTTCCACTTGGAGCTCCTTCAGAGACTTCAACCTAGAACCCAACATAAAGGGTTATACCTAGAACCATCCGTGAAAGGTTTCACCCAGAACACCCTATGAGAGGTTCTTCAGAGAACCCTTCTATGATGTTCCACTCTCTTAAACTGGATTTATGCTCGCTGTAGCACGCCCAGTGCACAACAAAAATGATGTCGTATCCTGTGTCGGCCAGAGCGCAAAGGCTCCAAGACCTCTGCATTTTTGTAACTAGTTGACCCCGGCGTGAGCTGAACCTCTCATTTCAACATAGAGGGCGACTGGGCGAGCAAGATCACATGTACAAACATCATATGTTAAGGCTATTGTGTAATGATTGAACACCATCTGACAGCTACAGAAAGATTTACAGATGTCTGCACTCTTGCACACAGTGTTAAAACTGCATGTGCTCAAGCAGGATGGATTACATAACACCTGTGATATACTGTATATTAAATTTGTCTCATTATTATGATGAAATACACACTTTCCTCAGGGATCCTACGGCTTTTTAAGAGTCAAATTAAAGCACTTTCAAAGTATCTAAACAAAAATTTTTCCAGGTTCTTGAAGCCTTTATCATCTCATCTAAATGACTAGCAATTAGAAATGCAATAATAAACTCCATAACAATACTGTCACTTTACTTTACGAGCTGTTCATATTGACTTTGATTGTATATTTTGATCATGAGTAAGAGATCAACGGTGGACTTATCTACAAATGACAACAGGATGGTTTCATTTGAAATGTTAAAATATTTTTGGTTTACATGAGTGATTGTATATTTTGGGAACTTAATTAAAATTACAATACAAGAAACAAAGTTAAATACCATACATACCATATAATACATATTTCTATATTTCTATGGTGTAATAGTTCTATTCAGAACCTTTCCTATCTCTAAGGGTGCCAATAAAAACATTGTTGAGAATGTTTTTATATTCCAGGGGTTTTATTTAGAACCTACCTGGGGTTTCTACCAAGAACCTTTTTTTATTCTGAGAGTTTCATCTAGAACTGACCCAGAGGGTTCTACTAAGAACCTTTCTATATTCCAAGGGTTGTATTGAGAACCCACCTGGGGGATTTTACTTTTACTACTATTAATTTCCGAGGTTTTTCTCTAAAACCCGCCCATGGGATTCTACTGTGAACCCTTTTTAGGGGATTTCAACAAGAACTTGCTCTTTCAAAAAAGGTTTGAAAAGCAAATCACCCTTGACAAACACTCACTTCAAACAAGGGTTCTTCAGAAGCAAATGGTTCTGCAGAGAACGTCAGCCCTTCAGATAGAAGCTGTTAGGAACCCTTATTCCTCTGAGTGTTTGTGTGAGAGCCAGGGGGATCAAGGTTAGCTTTTATCACTCTAGCCCACCTTGTTTTCATTACTTAAAGCGTGGTTGTGTTCACACCTCAACAAGACCCTGTAATTTTTTCTCTTCATTGTAAAAACAGGCATGCGGACGGCCTCTGATAAAATCCATTTTATGGGAGCTCATTCAACAGGCTTTCGAAGATTTATGTGCAAAGAAACAGTTTGTTGTCATGTGTCTGCTCCTGTTTAACCTACAGTATTTCAGGGCCCCCCGACCAGCTATGAGCAGTGCATGTAAATTTAAAAAAAATGCTCTCTTACTGTGGTTGACCTTTACGTCTGAAATATGAAGGGGATGTCTAATATGACGGAGAGACAGACATTTTCAAAAAAGAAAAGGAGAAAGAGAAAAGGGCATTTCCCCTTATATGGCTGCCTCTTGACTGGCAGCTCCATCGACAGGCAAAGCGGATTAGAGGATGCCCGAACAGCACAGGAAGAGGGAGATAACATGGAGAAAAGCACAACAGCTTAAAAGTGACAGTCAGTTTATTCACTCCAAACAAAGTCAAACTGTTGTGGTCAGAGCAGCTGCATATATAACATACCTCACTGTACATACACATCCATGAAACAGCCGCAACAATAACTGTTATTGTAGAGTAAGGAAGGGGAAGCCAGCATGAAAAGATACAGTCTGTTTTCTGAGTATTGAGTTTAGCCTGCAGTTTGTTGACCTTGTTCTGCTTTGCAAAAAGTGTGGTGGAGAACGAGCAGTAAAAACAATGTGTACGGCAGCAGAGACAGTAAGCGTGACTTCATGTGAGAGTAGTTTGTGCGACGCCAGTTTCCACATTGCTGAATCTCACTAAGCCCATCGGTGTCTGCCCCCGGAGCTGGTGCTTTACACACCTCTGTCAGGGCGGCTTTGGTCTGCCTCACAGCACACACACACACACACACACACACACACACACACACACACACACACACACACACTCCTCTACAGTGGTAAAAGAAGTAGTCAGGTGCTGTACAACAGAAATGTCCTATCTTAAGTCTTTAGAAGACTCTTAAGAAGAAAGAAGAGATAAGATTTTTCTTAATTGAGTATTACATAAGCTAATGCAAATTCAATTAACTTTATCTTACTATCTTATCTTACTTCAGCCTTCTTATCTCAGGTTAGAAAATATAAATAAATAGCTAATCAATCCAGCATTGCTTATCAACTTCATATCTGTTGCCTAGCAACCAACACTACTTTTCTTATCAGAGCTCCTAATAAAACTTTGTAACTGTTTTTCATTTATTTATTTATTTTTAAATCATTGAAACATACAAAAAATGAGCAAAAACAACAACAGGGACTCAAGTTGACAGATGAGAAGAGGTTTTGGTAACATCTGTAGTGAAAGATGATATCTTTAAGAAATTAACAACAATGCTAACTTGTGAAAGAAAAAAGAAAGAGAGTGGGCTAAGAAAGCAGACACAGTGTCTGCTGTATCTGGCATCCATTGTTTAAAAGCAATAAGAGAGCAGCCATACATTTTAAACAGGTTAGCAAACACTACCGTTCGCTACGTTCAAGGAACACTAGCGTTAGCTACTGTTAGCGAGCACTATCATTAGTAAATTAGCTACCACTACAGGTGGAAAAGTGAACATTAGGACAATTTAACAATTATCGTAAAGTCAGGAGAGTTTATTTAAGATTTTGGGATGCTTACATAATACACCTTCTCTTAAGTTCTTAAGTCTTAAGTTAGGTTAGGAACGTTGACTTAGGAACTGTTCATCTGTAATAGCTTTTTTCTTAAATCAGGTCCTAATTACCATGTTTACGAAACAGTTATGATGTGATCTGTAAGTTACGCAGTTTTCTGCCTCCTGGTAAAAGTGCTGCATTTAAACCGTTGCTTAAGTAAGCATTAACAGGAAAATTTACTTAAAATATCACAAGTAAAAGTACTCATTGGGTAGTAAAAGTCAGTGTCAGTGTTTTACTATGATATGTGATGTTTTTGATTAATAGTGCTGCTGCATTGATGTGTAGGTTGCATTTTAATGATGTATATGGTGATTTTAATTACTTTAAACTGTGTCGTTTAATCTACAGCTATGTATCATATTCTATAAGATCACTGTATGTTTGTAGCATCGCTGTCCTATGAGAAAGTCAACATTTATTGAGCTCAGAAAAACAGCCCTGTTTTCGGCTTCGGGACTGCTTTTCCAGTGAATCCAGTAGTGTTTTGAAATAGTGTATTAAGTTTAAAGAAGTAACCCATAAGGGAACACATACAGGAACACTTAATCCTGCACTTTATCAGAATCATTCAAATTCAGCATCGACAAGTTTATTAATATTTTCACTGGAGAGGAACAGTATGGAAAATTGTAATCTGAAAAGCAATTAGTAACTAAAGCTGTCAGAGAAATGTAGTGGAGTGAAAATGAAATAAAAGTATAATATTTGCCTCTGAGATGTAGTGAAGGAGAAGTATTTGCATAAAATATAAAGACTCTTGTAAAATACAAGTACCTCAAATTTAGACTTACAGCACTTGAATGAAAATAAACGTTGTTAAATCCCACCAGTGCCCTTCAGTAACTCCTATTTCTCAGAAAAGATGTTCTGTCTTATGTAACAAACCTATAATAAGCACTGAATGCCACTGATACAAAGTTGAAAAGTACTCTGTCTGTAAATTAAGATCAAAACCATGTGTTGTGTAATTATATAAAAAATAAATGTGATTCAGATTTATTTATTTACTTGATCTTGTCAGTTAGTGTCTGAAATAGGAAAAACAAATGTCCAAATAAACAATTCACGTTGGAAGAATAAATCGTGACTTCCTGTGAGTGCATTCACTCTGAAACAGCAACGGCCTCAAAATATTTAATTCTACATCCGCAGCTCTCTGCCCCTGTGGGTTGGAGATGTGCACTTTAAACTCCACCACACAACAAAGACGAGGATGAGGCTTATGTCAGCAGCGACTACGCGGTGGCCCTCTTTGGCTGTTTGTTTGTTCATTCCATTTATATCCCTCCATCAGGCTGTCCCCCCACTTCCCACAGCCAATTCAGGGAGTGTCTGGATTCCCTCCAGCTCATGTCTTCTCTCAATTACCAACATTGTGATGTCTCTATTGTCTCCTTGCCAAGGTGACGGGGGACAAAAGCTGAGATGTGCTTACACCATGAGAGTGTGTGTGTGTTTGTGCTGACAAAGCCACAGAAAAGCAGCCATATGAGAAACTTCTTGTGGACTCTGTACACCGTCCATTGTATATGTGTGTGGATAATGTTACTCATATACAGAGTTTACATTAGTCTCCTGGGAGTCAGTGAGAAGTTGCAGTTGTGCTGCTGCTCCCTATGTGCAGCGTGCAGTGTGTGCAAACACTGATTTGAGCCAGATACAGAAATAGACATGCTAAGTTTAAATCTCTCTTACAAACTAGATCACATAAGCATGAGATTGCCCTAAGTACCTGTAAACGTGACAAACTAGAGTGAAGCAGATGTGAAACAGAACAGGGGCTCAGAGTGCATTATGCAGTGTGTTGCATTACATTAGCAACAGCTGATACTGAAACATTAATCTGCCCATGAGGTAATAGCTGGCCTCCAACTGAGGCTTCATAAAGCAGCACAGAGCTGCCACTGTGTGTTCAACATGTGACACTGCACTGGACAAACAGGTAACACAAGTAGCTCCAGTGTCTCTTAATCGATTTAACACCCATATACAATGTTTAATGTGGGTGTACGTCGAGAGGAAACAGGACATGAGCTGCTGGAGAGCTGCTGTGTCCGAACACCTCTCTCTCCTTGGCTATCTAGGAATGTCTGGGGGGACAGTGTTGCCTCTTCTCTGCAGACAAAAATAGCCCTAATTTCCACTGAGAGTTCAGCCACAACCTTCAAGCTCAACATATTTACTGCAACGACAGGGTTGTTCTTCATGGTTTTGTTAATTACTATAAACCATTGTTTGTTCTGTATTCTGTTCCATTTGGTGTTGTAATTTATTTGTATTGTTATGTCGGTCCTTTTGATATGTTTTGTCATTGCAAAACTGAAAACTGTTTTAGATGTTAGATGTTCTGATGTTTGGTTCATACAAAATTTACAACTTGATACATACATTAAGAGAAAAAATGTAATGGAGATGTGCAAAAAAAAAAAAAAAAAAAAAAAAAAAAAAAAAAGGGATCAGGGCACTCTCCAAATCCATTACAAGGGAGAAAAAATATTGAATGAATGAAAAAGAAAAATTAAAGAATAAGAAGTACACAAACTAATTGAATAGAATTAGAATGGCTAATTATTGGAAGGCAGTTTACAGAGATGATCCAGGAGGATAACTTGCTAAAAATCAAGTGTTTAACAGCTCTCTTAAATTCAAACTGTAAATAAAGTTGTAAAAACTGAACTACTATAAATCCTATTACACTTTTTATAAACTGAGCTCCACATCATCACTTTCATAGCACAGTGGAAGTCTTCTCCTACAAATGAGTTCACACCTTTTCATGCGTTTCACACATTTTCACATATTTTTTCAAAACAGTTAAGACCAGAACAAAATGAATGAAGTAAACTTTATTTTAGAATGTCTCTCTCTTTTTTTTTTTTTAAACAGGGAATCTGTGAAACAGTGCAGTGCAGAGTGCAGCAGTAGTGTTATCTCTTTCAAATCCTCCTTTGAGAAAAGAATACTAATTCATACTGTGACAACAAATGCCCCAGGCAGACAAATTAGGTTTTCTCAACTGCTAAGACAAACTTAATGAAAGTGGAATCTTCATCATCACCTTCTTTGCACAGCAGAAGTCTTATCTTGCAAATGTGTTAACATTTTTTTTCATTGGTTTCACACATTTTTCACACATTTTTTTCAAAAGTTAACACATCTCATAAAATGACCCCTGTTACTGTATCTGTGTTAAATATCTATTGACAGATGATAGAAATTACTTGCATAGTTATGAATCTCTAATGCACCTGTGGGAAAATCAATTGCACAACTTATCAATCAGCTATTTGTAAGCATGAATCAAAGAGGCCATAAGGAGAGTGAGAGGCCATGGCAGAGGGACACGAGGAAGAGGAGGTCACATTTATGGAACCGGTCCTGCTGTTACAACCCAGCCAAAAATACTCACGTGGAAAAATTGGATGCAGTAAAATGGGAACAAATTTTGGTTTTGAGCATTTCTGAGCCCAGGTGAAATTTGTTACTGGTTATTTGGTGAAAAACAAATGCAGTACAAGAGCTGTACCATGACGAATGTCTGTAGGTGTTAAATGTCAACGATAGATCATGAGCACAGGAAGACCTGCACACAAGAATACTGTAAAAAAAATCATACAGGACTTTAGTGGATTCAACTAATATTTTCTTATTAACTTAATGTAACTATACATATTTTATTTATTCAAATTAATTAAGCCTGACATTTCTAGTATTTATTTTCAGAACAATTTAGAACTTATAAATAAGAGTTCTTCTAACTTGGAATTCTTTTGATGTGAAACAATAAGTTCAATGAATCAACTAATCAAATGAAGTTTCTTTCAACTTTGACTAGAAGTTTGTTTTGAATCATTACAAAATTACCTCAACTTGACTTTTCAGATTCAGTCAACTTAAAACTTCAAGCCTGAACACAAATTTTTATAATTAAATAATTTTTGCCTTTTTTTCTAAACAGTAAATAACACGCGTGAAGAAAATGTTCTTAGAAATGCCTCCTTTTTTTTCTTTCTTTTTTTTTTTTTTTACAGTATTTCAATTTTTGGTCCATATAGTATGAAAACAAGTGAAGTATCAACATTTGGCACAGACATACAGCACAATTTAAGGCTGAACTGGCTCATATGGACAGCTTTATTTTGTATTTTGTTGTCCATTGTGTGATGATTGAAAGAATGTATTAATTTCACCACAAGTTGTGTTGTTTGATAGAAGTATTTAGTTTTTCTTGTGTTAGAGCATTTTGCAAACAAAATGAGTCATTTTGGCAGCAACTTCCAGCTTGGGTCTGTGTGTTTTGAAAGTGTAACTTCTGAATGGATAAATGTGTTAAAACAAATGAGAACAGCAGCAAGTAACTATTAAAATGTGAACAAAAATAATTGTCTATTAATTTTATCAAAGTAGGGATTTTCTATCAGTACAGTTGGTATAAATCTTTCTTTGTGGAAATTCGCACTAACCGTTTATAAAATCAGATATCTTTCATCCCTCTGGAAATAAGACTATAAAAGCTACATCTGTTTGGAGCCAGTTAAAGTTTGATCACCCAGACTTCTCCAAATTACTACTGGCAACTAAAAAAAAAAAAAAGAAGAGACAAAAACTCCACGGCTGACATATGTTGTTATGGAACAAGAGACCATGAACCTTCCGGTCTGTCTTGGAGAAAAAGGAATTTATAGACGAGGTGGTCCATCACTGGACTATCACATGAATCAACACACACACTGGGAGAAAAACAAGCCATTTATTCAGTTTACTGGAAGAGACACAGACAGTAAGCCTGTTCAGGCCAGCCAGTGCAGTCACATTGACATTTTATCTGCATGGAGGCTTTGCCCTCTCTATTGGTGTTCAGCACATCTGTACAAGTCCCACTCTGACCAGTGTTTCCACACAGAAGGACGAAGGATCATCAGGTCTGCATGTAGCAACATCTTTTAAGCAGGGCTGGTTACTGTACATGATCTTTATTTTGATTATGTGGTCCAGGTTTACAGTTTGGTTTTATCAAAAAATTACAAAATTCCCTCCATATTGACAAGACAAACTCACCTCGAAATTCATCTGTAAATTGATAAGACTGATGGCACACAGACACAGTCTGAATAAAAAAAAAGATACAAAGACTGCTACTCTTGCTCCTCGTCCCAGAGCAGACCACGTGGCAAAATCCTATTGGCTCGCCACCACACTGGATGATGGATCGTTGGTCGAGCGCCACCAGAATTCAGTCTTTAATAATCCAGTGGTTAAATAATGATTGTGAATCCATTTATGCTTGGATGGTGCTCTTAGCACTGAAGGCCATGTAGTAGACCAGGATACCGATGAGGGCAGCCACCACCTCAGTGGACACCCATGGGCCGCTCCACGCACCCTGTAGAGAGATTTAAAAAAAACAAAAAAACAAAACAAAAACAGAAGGTCATCACAGGTTTACAGGAGAAGACAAGTAAACAAATGATCACCTGACACAGGTTATGGCTCAGATTGCACCTCATATCACAATGTACACAATGACTGGTCATTTTTTAAAGTGCTATTCTAAAAGGGGCCCTCCTACCTTACTTTTCTAAAGAATATAATTAGTTACAAAAGAACAGGAGTGTAGAGGAAACATTTCTTAATAAGCAATCACTAAATATTTTCTGAAAATGTTGTACAATACAATAAAATCCTGTTGTACTGAGGACAGGAATCCTACAGAAATTTGAAACATTAATTGGTGCAAAATGCTTAATCTAACTGGACTGTGTCTGGTAAAATTACACCTTAAATCCAATACATGTTTAATGCTTTCTTTTCAACTCTTTGAGGAATAACCTGAAACAACTGAGTTTTTTGGCCTTTGGGGAGCAGGAGAAAAAAAGCTATAAAGACAACATTGGTGTATTACCAGCTTTTAAGTTCATACAGCAAACTTGGCAAGGCTTGGGCGATTGAACATGTTGGCTATCAACTATTGAGTCCATCGCTGGTTGCTGTTCTCTTTTTTGGATGATTTCTTTCCGTTTTTTTGTCATTTTATTTTGCCAACTTAATGATCTGCCTCTAAAGAATGAGTCAGAGTCGCTGCTCAGCAACAGGAGGAGAAACGCACACACCTTTGCAAACATGTTGGCAATCATCGCTTGTTGGTCTGACAGTGGCTGGTTGGAAATTCCATTGCACAGATTCAGCAGATATGGAGCAACACTAGAATTAATTGGGAATCGTGTTTCTGGGTGCTGGGTAAAGTCCAATATTCACTACTTCTGTTTCTGGTCTCCACTATATCATGGAGGAAATATCTGCTAAATGCGTCACTATGTCCACCAATTAGTGACTAGCTTTGTCCGCTTGCTGTTCTGTGTAGGTAGTGTACAGTGCCTTGAGCCTTTTCTCTAGAAAAAAGCTGCCTGTTGATGAGAACGATAAGAGTGAACCAAAATAGTAAAGCTGTGGGCTGTAAAACCCAAACAACGAGCTGACAGATGCTGTAAAGCCCTGTAAATCTGAGGGGAGCTGCAGGGTCGGGTGATAATTATCTGCTGGTTTAGCACTTCAAGGGACTCCTTTCACACGCAAGTATTCACATGATTCAGTGTTAATATAAAAATACCAGTTGTAGCTGCTTTAATTTGAGACTGTTCACTCAATTTTGCAAGCCTAATAGCACCCTGATTGATCATGTGTTCAATCTGAGGGTCTCTGAGTAACTCACCCTGTGGTCAATGTTGACAGAGAAGAGAGGCTCAATGGCATTTACATCTTCATTGTTTCTCTGGGCCTGGAACAAAGGAGATTCACACACATAACTCACATTAAACAGCCGTGCCTTAAAAAGACAACACATTACAAAACAAATGGAGCTCACTAGCAGTAAACTGTGATAGACTAATGTATGCATCAAACCCTGACCTTGCGCAGGGCACTGTAGGACTCCTCATCGAAGAATTTGACCTGATATGTTCCAGAGCTGGCCTGTTTGTGAGGAAGACTCCAGGACACCTGAAAAGAAGAAGTTGCATGTTGACAAATGGCTTCACTCCCCTCTGAGAGGCTGTGTAGTGTGTTTATAGGCTGCTGAGGAACAGGTCAAGGCCACGGTATGCAAGTGTGTATGCAGTAGCTGTTCTGAATGGCCACACTTGAAGGATGGGATGAAAGCCTGCTAGAATACAGAGATACTAAATTGTTCAAATAGGCCAAAGAGTGCACTCTTTTGAACAGTCCCTCCTCAAAGGCAATCACAAGGTTGCACTCGTTTGTACACACAAAGTGTGACAGAAATAGTTGTGTGCAGAATGAAAAAGAGTTTGAGAGAGAAGTTCAATCCTGCCTAATCTTACACCTCTGCACACATACTCAGACTCCATCAGCTATCATCTGATGAGGATTTAGCCTCAGGGGGCAATGACCAATGTTTAGGGGCTTCCTGTGTAGCCAGAAAATATTCAGAGAATAAATAAAAGATAAATTCAGAAAAAAAGCTAATTGTTTTCAGACAGTAGCTGATGGGTTCCAAGATTGCATTTCAGCCAATGCATTCCACCTCTTTTGCTTTCAACACAAACGGTTCTCCATGTATGCAACCAAAGTTCACTTGAACGAGACCAAAATCTTGTCCCTTGTCTACAGATGCTGCATATTCATATGCAGGTTTATTATTAGAGAGATTACACCTGTGACCACTGTGGGAAGTGGCAGGTCTTGTCAGATGACAGTTCAAATTTCCCCCAGTTTATATGTCACAAAGGTATTGTGGGGTGTTTCAGCTGCTGTTTAACCATCGGACAGTTAAAAAGTCACACATGTGACACTACAATAATTTTGTTCTTTGATAAACTCAAAGTTTTAAGAGATTGTTTATCTGTTGAGGAACAGCAACCCTGACACATATTAACAAGTTTTAAGTTAAATTTGAGGACAAGCTCTGGGCATCAAATGTGTTCTCTGTAGTTAAGGATCAGTTCAGGGTGGTCTGAAACAAGAATAGGAGAACTCAATGCTCAACTCATTGTGGCTATGCAATCAACTTTCTTCAGAGACATTATCTTGTGTTATCTATAGGGCTGGGTATCAGTACTCAATAACTCTAAACTCAGATCTACCCAGATCTAGAAAGAAAATACTACTGTGGAACAATTATTTCAGGAACGCTCCCTTCGCAATTAATCAAATGATTGATTATTAATCACCAAATATTTTGATAATTGATTAATTAGTTTGAGTAATTTTTTAAGAAAAAACAGTCAAAATTCTCTGATTCCAACTCATTCAATGTGAATATTTTCTGGTTTCTTTACTCCTGTATGACAGTAAACTGAAAATATTTGGGTTGTGGGCAAAACAAGACATATGTGGACATCATTTTGGGCTTTGGGAAACACTAATAGCCATTTTTCACCATTTCCTGCCATTTAACTAATAATCAATTCATCGAGAATAATCGACAGATTAATCGATGATGAAAATAATCATTAGTTGCAGCCCTAGTACTAACCAATAAACACTAACAATAGAGTGAAGACAGATGCCTTAATTAGTACATATTATGGTTTTTACAGACTAATCAACTATTAAAACCACCAGTCGACACTGTGCATAG
>JAJHUR010072986.1:7556-53075 GCA_027495735.1 Lutjanus campechanus
AAAAAAAAAAAAAGATCGACAGACTAATTGACAATAATGATAATCATTAGAAGCAGCCCTGATCACAATATTTTGACCAAATACCCGGATATTGATGTTTATCAATTTTGTGACGATACTGTATTAACACAATGAGAATTTTGATAAATAATCATGAGTAATATGGATGTAATTACTTAGTGAGTAAATATCACGATATAAGTTAACAATATTCAAAATCTATGACGATGAAGTGCCCTTCTATGTTATTTAGATAAAAGAACACTGAGTACTTTACAAGTTTCATACCGAATTAATCTGCTGCTCCTAAAAAGCACAAAGCAATGTTACACACTATGAAACTTAAGTGATGAGCACAGCAAGATAAAAATCTCTGAATTTTGAATGGGGTTTGGTGTATCCCTGGGGTTCATACGTCACACTACGGTGTGGAGTGATTTAAGTGGACCTCTGTTATCATCACCACTCACCTATTCTGAGAAATACTACCACGCTGAACATTGACAGCAAGGTAGGGATCACCACACCGAAGAAGATAGACAGTTTCTTCGGTTGCCGCTGCTGGGCAGACCTCTGCCTGGGGCTGCCCGGGTGCTGCTCCAGGGCCTGGCCGGCCGGAGGTGACCGGTGCTCAGATTCATTGACGCTGGTGGAGAGGCGGTAGTGGAGGAGAGGAGTCCGCTCTGTCATCGTGAAACCTGCCTCTGCACAAGCTCCACAACTTCATAGAGTGCTCTGGATTATATCAGAGCGAAACGTCCCCCCAGCTGTGCCCTGTAAACCTGACTGACCGATTCACCCACTATCTCCAACACGTTCATCAATGTTTCCAATGTTTTCCTCGGAAGTTAACGGCTGGTGACGCGTCCTGGTCGCCGAAAGTGCTTTCGTTATCAATAAACAGTCTAAACCAGCGAAGTAAACCGATGTATCAGAATGAATAGTCCTTACACATAGTTTTAAAACATTTAAAACTCCACATAAGTGACTCATATCTACCCACCGTGTCTCTCCATAATTTCTCAGTAAAACTACCGAATAGAATATCATGTGATGCACGAACGTTAATTTACCTCAATGACAAGCACAACTTCCGGGTGTGACTTTCAGTATAAAAGTTGATAATAATGAACTTAAAATATTAGTGCCACTCATAAAAAGTCAGTGGGGGTAATTTTTTTTATTTTTATTTCTTTCTATATTTGTATTTGTAGTTTGAGAATGAAGTCGAGATGTTGAGAATAAAGTCGACTTGCTGATTAAAAAAAATGTTATTTCAACTTTATACTCAACATTTTTGACATATTCTCGACATGGTACTTCAGCTTTATTCACGATATTTCAACTTTATTCTCAAAATGCAAAAATTTTAAACAAATCTTGTTTCTCCTTTCTCCTCTCCTTTTTCCCTTATGCCTGGCCCTAATACTCTTTCATAAAACATTACGAGGCAAAGTGGAAATAAGGCATTTCAAAAGGAATATACAGTAAACGCAAATGCAATTGCTCTCCTGCCATAGTTCTTATGCGTACAACATATAAATCATGACGTATAGACACGTGCCATCGGTGAGAAAAAAAACAAAAAACATCAGTGATACCTCATGTTCCAAACTACTCCGAAAGTATTAAGAGCT
This sequence comes from Lutjanus campechanus, assembly GCA_027495735.1. Classification (NCBI taxonomy): domain Eukaryota; kingdom Metazoa; phylum Chordata; class Actinopteri; order Lutjaniformes; family Lutjanidae; genus Lutjanus; species Lutjanus campechanus. Next base: position 9,194 of record JAJHUR010072986.1, read on the forward strand.
ATTGCCTTATGTCAGGTTAGTCAGTATAATTCACTAAGAGAAACAAAACTGCTGGTAGTAAATCATGGTAAATACATTTGTTTTAAAGATAAATCTTGCTATATCCGGTTTGTTTTTGCCTGTCTGTGTCTAGCTTGACGATCTAAGCTTTCTTTCGATTTTCCTGTGTTTTCCAGCCTGTTGCTTTTAGTCATATGATCAAGTTGGCTGGGCCAATCAGAGTACTGATTTCGTCCGACCACCTGCAGATGGGAGCCACAATTCAAGTTGGACACAAATAACGAGTTAAAAATCTGTGTCTTGGTGTGCGTGTGATTTAAAGCATATTAATTTTAATATATAATAATAATAAATTTTAAAAAAGAAGAAGTATTAAGTATTCAGTGTAAGTTAATTATCATGGATACATGCATTATATTTGTGTACTAACGTACACTATAAAAAAAAAAAGTCAGGATCTAATTTTGGCATATATCACCTTCCTCATCTTCTTTCACTTCTGTATTCTCAAATGACGAGCAATATGCTTGCTTCTCATTGTGCATTTATTTTTTAAAGGTATAACCGGTTTAATACTAGTGATTATATTGATCCAAATTGTACAGATTAGTGCAAGAGTGTATGTCCCAATAACCTCCCAAACAGCCCGAAGGCTACCCCAACCAATAAATAATACATTAATACACATAATATAGTCTGACTAGCAGTCTGAATGTCTTTTCTAGACACTACAATGATTTAGCTAGATATATTATTGGGAAAAAATACTGCAGCATTAATACTATATATATACATATTAACATATATATGTTTAGAAAATCAAATACATACATATCTACAACATTCCTGTCTTCAAAAATAATACAGACAAATAAAGTCTCTGTGGTTACAAGCATACATGCACACTGTACATTCACATATCTTTGGATTTTTAACATATATTTCCTCAGATTTCAAATATAACATGATGAACTTAAAAATATATTTTCTGATTTTGTTGTCACACACAATAGTACCACTGCATCAGTTTTATTTTTATTCCTTCTTTTCCTCCTCTCTTTGAGAAAGATGAACTATTGAAATCATTTTCAAAGTTTTTCTGCTGTGCAAAGCTTAAAAATGAGTTACATTTGCCAGACTTCCACAGTCTAACGAGATATCCATTTCCCCTGTTTCAGTGTGAGCAGATGACTGCAGAGCCCAACATGGAGCACCTCTCATCCAGCACCCACGGAGGGCGCTACAATCATAATTTTGATTACACATTACAAGAAGAGGTATCACCAACAGAGCGCACTGCCACACTTATTCATTTTAGCAATGGTATAAGGAGTGTGATTTACAAAGTGATGATCATAATACAATTAGATTTACTTTCTGACATAAAGCCAGAATGAGACAACAGCATTCCAGTTAGATTAGTTTCACTTCAATGACCCTGAACCTCTATATGTCTATGGGCATGTTTCTTATAAAGATACTCACTGCCATCGACCCTTTTCATGTGACAGACATATATTACTATCAATACAGACTCCTTCACTTAAGTCCCAAAAATACAAAGTTAAGTGGCTCATAATAACTGTTGGCCAATTTCTGTTTTTTCTTTAACTACACTAGCAGCATGGCTGTAGAGATGGCAATGTTGGTCTTTCAGTCTATCAGAAAGCATTTCCACCACACAATTCTGGATTTGACATTATTATTTGATGTTCATGGTTCTCAGCAGATGAATCCTCTTGACATTAGTCCCTTCATTTTTTCTCTATTGCCATTGTGAGGTCAAAATTTTAATTTGTTGAATAGGCCCTTTTTGGTTTATAAGCAACACCTGCAAAGCTATGGTATTTCCATCAGCCTCAGTTGTATTTTGTTTAGCACTAATTAGCAGATGTTACCATGCTAACACATAAAAAGATGTTTAATACAAAAAACATACCTGCTACATGTCTGCATGTGTTAGCATTAGCAGCATGTATATACATAAGCATTTAGCTCAAAGCACCTCTCTGCATGAGTAGCGTACAGTCTCACAGAATTGCTAACATGGCTGTAGACTTTTAGTCTTGTTAAGGGCTTTCCACACTACATATTCTTGGCCGAGGGCTATCCTTAACCCTTTGAGTTAACCCTGGGATAACTTAAGGACTTTTCACTGAGCATTTAGCCCAAGTTTAAGAGAGCAGTTAGCCCCAGGCTAAGGGAACTATTAGCCAGAGCAAAAAGAGCTTTCACTCTGGCACAATCATGAAACAAATGCAAATTGGGCTAACCCTGACTTTAGCCTAGGGCCAGTTGGCCCTGCTCCAGAGCAGGGTTAGCCCTGAGTTTGCAGGGTTATCCCCTGAAAATCGACTAAACCCAGGGCTAAAAGCTGCCACAGGGCTTAAAGATTAGAGGAAGAAGAACCTAAGCCCAGGGCTATACAAGTCACACCACACTTCTACTAGCCCTGAGATAAATGTCCATTGGAATAGTGGCTAATGTTTACATTTTGCCACCTTTTAAGCCCGAGTTTAGTCCATTTTCAGGGGATAACCCTGACAACTTGGGGCTAACTGTCATGATAAGGTTAAACTTTCAGTAAAGTTTGTTTGACATGCACACCAAGTCTCTTGTTTTGGTGAGACACTAAACATGCTCTGGAACAGGGCCAGCATAAAAGCTTTCTTGGGGTTAAAACCTTTCTTAGCCTGGGCTAAGATCTTTTTTAGCTGTGTGCTTGAGAACTTTTAAGTTGGACAAGATGCCTAAGAAGTTGCTAATACACTTGAAAAACTCCTTAGAGTTTCTTTCAGTTTAGACTTTTAGATTTAAGAGGTTTTATTGCCTTTTGAGAGGTTTTTCCTCACTGACTCCCTGTGATTGAGTTTTTATCACACTCAACTCAAAACTATTGCTGCCTCCTTTGGCAAAACCATTCTCTGGTTGATGCCTTTATCCATTCTTGTTTTCAGATAACCAGAAAACCACAGATAATTTCTATCATACTGCTCTATCCACAAATCCAATTCCACCCGTTTCCTCCTGGGTCTTCATCAACATGGTGGACCCTCTCAGTCCACAGTGTGCTCCTCCTTGTCTGATATCCTCTTGGATCAGTCCTCAGGTAACACAGCAGCGCAAATAAGCAACTTTCCATTAGTTAAAGTAGCCACAAGATCCTTAAGTATTGGTTGTCTTGTGTCCTTTTTTGCACATACTGTCTTGGAGGTCAATAGCAAGGTGCTCCAGTTTTCCAATGATCAGAATTCTGAACTTTTCCAGCACTTTGTTCAGGCTGGTTGGGCTGGAACAGGCCTGTACTGCAGACTGAGCCGGTGTCCCCGTGTCATTCTGTAAAGGCCCGAAAGTAGAATCAAATTAATTCACACTCAAAGACTTAACATGGCTTGACAAACAAACATGTTTTCAGAGCCAGGCATTTGTGAATTAAGACTGCTAATAGCGTGTCTATGTTGTTAGCTTACTTTCTTACTTTGGAACATTTGTGCCCCTTATTAGGCATGAATTGTGTTGGGAGACTGAAAAGTGTCTAATTAATCTTATTAGGTCAACAACAGTTTATGTTAAGTAGCCATAGAGTGGTTTGATAGATTCATGTTCATGTGTATCACCTGTATCGGAAGCCTGTTGACAATAGCCAGATAATTGCTGATGCGATGCTTCAGTCTCTCCAAAAGTGTGGTCTGACATTGCAATGTGGATTGATTCCTCGCCTCCTGCACCCCATCCTGAAACATCTGGAGGGATCCAACCACCTCTGACTGCTTCTGCTGAAGCTGGACAAACACACACACACACACAAAATAAATAAATAAATAAATAAATAATTAAATTGACTAGTTTAATACAAAATAGTATTTTAGTACTTTGAATTATTAATATTTGATGTGACAGTTCAAGTCCAGGTCAGCTATTTAATTAACAAGCCAAAGAGCCTACAGCCATGCCTTTGTGAAGCTGTAATTGAACTAAATTACATTAGCATGCTAACATGCTCACAGTGATAATGCTAGCATGTTGATGTTTAGCAGGTATTAAGCAGCATGTAATAGGTATAAACAAGATACAGAAAAAAATGTTTGTGCTTTCATTTTCAGCAGGCTGGACTATTGTAACTATGTCTTCACAGGTCTGGTAAAAAAATCAATCAGACAGTCACCAACACCCAGAAAGTGAAGCATATTACAACAAGTGCCTAAATCACTGCACTGACCTCCTGTGTGTCAAAGTATAGATTTTTAAATCCTATTACTTGTCTATAAAGCATTAAATGGTCTTGGGCCTAAATACATCTCTGATTTATTTGTACATTGTGAAGCATCCAGACCCCTCAGATCACATTGAACAGGTTTACTCAGTGTTCCAGGATCAAAACCAAGCAAGGTGAAGCAGCCTTTAGTTTCTATGCTCCTCACCTGTGGAACAAACTTTCTGAATACCTGAACTCGACTGAAACTGTCAGCTCATTTAAATCAGGGCTTAAAACATTACTGTTTACTGCAGCTTTCCAATGAATTAGATACATAACATCTTGTTAAGGTAATCTATGGCTTTTGCTTTTATATTAGTTTGCTTTCACTTTTGTTTTTATGTCTTTTAAATTCAATTTCTGTGATGAGTGGCTCTTAGTTTTTGTTATTATGATCTCAAATACAATTTTAATGTTTTATTTTAATGTATTTCAATGCTCCTGCAAAGCACTTTGAATTGCCTTGTGCCTGAATGGTGCTATAGCAATAAACATGCCTTGCCTCGCCAAGCAGTGTTGATACTTAACTACCTGAGCAACTGTGGATCTTGGATGTTGTCCATTTTTACTGAATTACAGTACTGTTATGACTCCTCCCATGAACTGTCATAGGTTTACATTCCACAGAATTCCATTAGATAAAAACTGGGAGAGGCTTTAATCTCCCATGATGATAAATGTGCAAAGAATGCAAACACAAGAGCTTAAAAGATTATGCTAATGCTATCAGATGCAATTGTGCTAATTTATTGCCACATAAAGCAAGTATGATTAGGCAATTTTACACTTTGCACCAATAAAGATGAATTAAATGTTCAGAAATTTCATAAATGTGCCATTTTTGTTTTGTTTTTCATTTAAGTGGCAAAGCATTGCACACACACGCACATTGACCTATAACAATGTTGTAGGTATGGCAGTGCTTGACGATCCACCACTTTGGTCCAGACTGAAATATTAAATGGACTGCTGTGAAATTTTGAACAGACATTTGTGGTCCCCAGAGGATGAATCATAATGACTTTGGTCATGCACCATTTGGTGACTGTGGTTTTGAAATGTCTTGACAAGTATTGGACAGATTGTCATGAAATTCAGTTCAAACATTCATGTTGAATGAATGAATTGTAACAACTTTTGTGATCCTCTGACTTTTGATTGAATGCCATCCTAAGCCAACATCATTTATTTGGTTTGTCCACAGCTACAATTATGGCTTTAGACCTGTGTGTTTCTACTTGGCTTTGCACTAGCTGCTGTGTGCAGGACACTACACATTAGAATGAAGCTTAACAAATTGTGAGGTATGATTTGTCTGTCACCCCAGTCTGCCCAAATCCCCATCAGTGCCCCAACACTAGTGTCTCATAATTTGTAGCAAGAAATGAAATACACAATGGTGGAACTCCTAAATTCTTCCTGTTAAAATCTCAATAATATGGTATTTACCTTCTAAATTACACTAATCCATTATAGCTGGGTGGGACCAACAACGATTAATTTAATCTCTGATTAGTTCTGACCAGAGTTTGGCAGGTTTAAATTACAGTTAAGCAGAGCTCTGTAGCATTAAAGAATTAAAACATTTAGAAAATCCAAGTTTATTGATGTGAAATAAAATGAAATAGTCAAATCAATATGGAGAAGGTTGCTCACACCAAATTAAAGCACATTAATAAATAAATGATCTGTTTGAGTGCTGTCGGGATCTGGTGATAGAGGGGGAAACTATCAACTTTTCACTGCTCTGTATTCCTTAACGAAACAGGACATTGTTTATTAAAGTCAATGCTGGATCACATTGTGGACTGGAGTTTAAAGTTTTGGTTCAAAAGAATCAAATCTAAGTCACTATGCTGAAGTTTAGAGAAAGGTTTACATTTAATCTTTCTTAATTTTAAGCTAGTTTAAAAGTTTTGTGCGACATACTTTAAAGTTAAACCATAATTTAATCGAGCTTTAACATCCTTGTTGGTGCAACCCAGCCTGAATGTTTATATGTGTGAAATTCTAGACTTAATGACGCATGTCTACAAACTAACCGGCTTTTACAACAAGACAGTTGTTGGACAGAAATAGTTTTGGCACATCAAGTTGACAAGCAAAGATAATTATCATTGCTTAACTTCCCTGGAAATGTTTGAACATATTTCCAAAACTTTTCTTGTAATGTTTTGTCTCATTGCATGATGAATCTTGTGCAGTATACTTAAATAATTGCTTCAAGCATTAGGCTATTCACATTATGCATTACACTGTATAAAGTAGTATATTATCACACTGTAAAATGAGTTACTGAAAAAGCAAAACCGCCCATTGCACATGTTTCTGTATTCATTGGTACATAGTAGACCAATAAAGGAGAGGAAATTTAAAAAAACATCGTACTGTACATGTTGTCGGTCTTTGCAATCTGCTATAAAATTTATGAATGACAAATCAAAGGAAAGTGTGTATACATGCTTTGGTCAGATATTACTCACAGTTTTATTTGCCCATGCTGCTGTGCTTAGCTGATCACATGGTAGCTGAACAGGAGAGGACAGTGTATCATTGCCCACGCAGTCTGCCTGAGTACATGATCAAAGTTTTGTCACACACATGCAGGCACGTAAATCAACAAAGAATCCTAAGCCCAATCACTACAGATATGACTTTTTTTTTAAAAAACAAATAAATTTGCATCGAAACAAGTGAACATTTTTTAGACAAGCTCTCGCAATACAATATAATATTTTTATACTGACTTTGTACCAAACAATATTAATGCATAATTCCTCACCATGTCTTGCTTCAGCACCTCAATTTTAATTCTCTCCACCATATATTCCCTGGCTTTAAAGTTGCACCAAAAGTCAATAGGTGCAGCCTGGACCTCAGGTAGATGGAAGGAAATCACTCCTATCAGCAGCGGCAGCAGGAGTCCTAGAGGAGCACACAGCGGAAATGACTGACAAGCTGCCATCTAGCTCCTTCTGCTGCAGCAGCAGCAGCAAAAGCCAGCTTATATCCCCCTCCACCTTTATTGTGCTCGGTCTAGATCCTGCTCAATGGAATAAACAGAACTATGTCTTACCTGTCAGATTTTACCATATCGTCCTCCTATCTTGCCAAAAGTCCACCCACGAGTTTCGCCCAGACAAGTACGTACTTCCTATGCCACTACCGTGTGTGAAATTTGGAACTGGATGAATGAAGTGTTGCTTTGAAAAGTCTGCAGTGAACCTTTTATGGATCAGATGAGGTCACGCATGTAATCTCCCAATGGATTGAGGCATTATATCGCAGCCTGATATAACATTAATATGATCAATAGTATGTAACATTTTGTTTGACATCCAAGGGCACATTTACACATTTAAATTAAACTATTACACATTTACACATTTACATGTATAATCTACAGTGACACCAGATATACCCCTTTGTAAGAGTTGTAATACAGGGCATGAGTTCAAGCAGTCAACTTACTGCTATAAGCCATAAGCCGTTCCTGGGTGCATGGTGTCCCTCAGCTGTGGTCTGTCAACCTGCATCCCTCTCACATCCAACTTCATAAAAAACAAACTCAGATACTCAAAAATCATTCCATATTCAGTAAAACTTCCATTATCATGTTTAAAGCTCAAGCAAAGTCCTGAATCACAGGTCCCAGGTCTGGTGAGAATGCCATTCAGCTGCTTTCTCTTTGATTTTTTTGAGAACAGCCTATAAACTGGAGTGTCAAGAGTGACGTGGGATCGCACAAAGTCATGACTAAACTTTCAGAGCAAGTAGGCTTTATATTTGATTTAGCACAAAGTTAATGTTTGACTCTGGATCCTCAACGCAAACAAGACAAGAGAGGCACCATGTAGACCCAGACAGTACTAAACCAGTTATAACATGGTGATACACACATGAGCTACTCACTGTCATAATGTTTTTGATTGTGTAGTTTATATCTGTTGGTTCATAGCATGCTGGACTAAAAATGGGCTACTACCACTATTACATAAATAGAAAAAATCATGGATGCATAAAGAAGACGGGTTCCTCTGTATTCCAGCACTTGGCATGATTGAAGTGTAGAACAACAAACTGATGCTATCAGCTTATCTCCAAACAGTGTACATTCCTCATCACAAGAAGCCAGTATGATTTGGCAATTTTACATTAGGTATCACCAACAGGGTATCACCATCAATCTAAGATTAGTTCTACAGCTGTAATAAGGAAAACTAGCTAGCTAACTAGCTCTATTGCTCAATTAAAAATCTCTGTTTAGTGAATCCAAGTTTAGTGGTGTATATCAACATTAAAGTTTAATCAATATGGAGACACTTTCTTACCTAAATTAAAAGTAAATACATTTAATTTCTTTTATTCATTTATTGAAGGGTGTGATTGTGTGTGTGCGTGTGTGTGTGTGTGTGTGTGTGTGTGTGTGTGTGTGTAATGTGACATTAAAAATGTTACATCATTTTCTAGCTAGCCAAAAAGTTAACAAAATGTGACATCATCTTATCTTATCTTAAAATAATAGACCATTTGCTAGTTAGCTAAAAAGTTAAGAAAATGCTACATTGTTAGCCAAGTTAAACCTCCTTGAGTGTAAGATGATACTGCACACACACAGTAAATTGGAGTTTAACGTTTTGATGCAACAGAATTAAATTTAGTCTAGGTTAATAGTAAAACCTAAGCTGGTATTTAAAGAGAGGTTTAAATTTAATCTTCCTTCAAACATAATTTGAAGTTAAACCATGATTTAGTTGGATTTAGTTGGAGTTGTAATTTAGTTTTATTTACTTACTTACTTACTTACTTACTTACTTAATTTACTTATTTATTTAGCCCTTTTAGCTCCATTTTGGTTCTCAACAATTCATGAGGGAAATATTGGAGCACCTAAATTCTCCACTATGTTCACCAGCTAGTCACTAACTTTGATTATCTGCTGTTTGCTGGGCTGTGCTGGACAGTACTGATGCACAGACTGCAGTTACAACTGCTGGCATTGTGGGCAATCCACAGATCAGGCAGGCCAGGTTATGAAAATTAATATTCTGATTGATAGTGGATGGTTTGCAGGTGGGAAATGTGAAGCATCTCCCCAGATAGAGAGCGAGATGCTGTGTGTACATTTACGCACAAAGTACAGCAGTACAGCACTATAATAGCACAACTTCACTGACTATTTAATTCTGTTTTCAATGGAGAGTTTTCTCTGTCCCATCAAGTTTAGAACTGCAGGTTTTGGTTTTGCTGATTAAGTGTCCCACAATATTTGCTGCAGTGATTTACTACACATGTGGAAATGAAACTAAAAAGCAGCCTGTTTAATCATTTAAGGAAATCATTAAATAAAACACTCAGGTATCAGTACAACATGCAATATAGCTAGCTATAATAGAGCTTGTGTAATTCAACATAATTTAAAAGGTAATATAGCCTATAGGCACTGGTAGAGGTGTGGGTGTGGGTCTCTGAATTGGACAAAATAATAGGGGTAGATGGGGTGGATGATTTGAGCCCATCTGCACATCACTACTGGACAGGTAGTGAAGAGCCCAGTGGGTCAGAGAGTTTGCAGACTGTAAGACCAAAACAATAAGCTGGGTGATAGTCCCTACCTCTCGATTCGATTTAATCTTGCTTTGGCTTACAATGACCTGGACGAATGAGAACATTCACGGACAAGTCCCTACCTCTATTTCCTCAAGAGCTACTTGCCTTGTGTCAGCCCACCATTCTAAATAAGATTATGTTCTTAATGACTTGCCTAGTTTTAAAAAAAGATAAAATATAAACAAATAAAATAAATGAAATAATTCTCTGTGGTTTCACTATTACAAGTGACCCCTTTTCACAGTGACACTTGACCCATTGTTTAAGTAAAACTATTGATTGGTGCAGCTTCAAGTCAACATTGGCTACTAGTTGTGGCTAATAGTTTGAAATGAAATGTGAGTGTAGTAGTAGTAACACCATTATAATTATCATCATCATCATCCATTGACATAAATAAACAATGGATAACATGTCTCCACTTCCTCCCACTGTACAAAACTGAATTAAAAATATCCTGGATACGAGTGCATGAAACCCTGTCTTCATCATCAACATCAGCGTGACTAATTTATTTTACATGTACTTTGATGTTTTGGTTTGGCTCATGTCAAAGGGGAAGCAGGATTTATTACCTGTACTGCAGCCGCCACAAGAAGGTGATTGAAATGCTCTGGATTCACTTTTAGGGAGTTCTAATGTTGTCCATTTCTATATATACAGTCTATCATCACTAGTAACGGTTAGGTGACCCACCAGGACGCCAAAGTCAGAAAAAGATAATGTGACAGACACCAATGCACAGCGCTACCCATCAAACACCCCATGATTAATGAACACGATTTTCAAGAGGTACAGGGATGAGGGAGGTGTTGGGTAGTACTAAGTAAGTATGATGGGGATAATTTGCTGTTCTTTTGTGTGTGTGTGTGTGTGTGTGTGTGTGTGTGTGTACTGTATGTGAAGGTGTATCCTTAAAATAGATATTTATTATATGGTATATAAATGTATGTATGAGGAGGTGTGTGTATATAGGGATGTATATGTGTATGTGTGGGTAGATATGCATGAATATGTGTTTGTGTAAAGTCACATAAATACGTCTGTAAGTATCAGGGATAAGCATCTAGACAGGTTTACAAGGAAGCTTATAATTACTTTTCACTAGATAAGGAAAAGGGGTGGGAGTTTATAAGTTATACTTCTTCTCACTCCTTTTCGTATATGTATATTCTATGTCTTATGTTAAATGTTTGGTTTTATTTTCTTTTTTTTGTTTGTTTTGGGTTTGGGTTTCATATACGAAATAAACACTTCAATCAATCAATCAAAACAAATAAACAACAGAACTAAATGTATGTGATCAGAACAATTTGGAGGATGCTGGACTGCTTATCAAAATTCTACAAAAAAGCTTCTCGAGAGAATTGTGCTGCAAAGTTGTAAAGTTTAATAATTTATCTTTAGAGAGCAATACTACCTTCTGTTCTTTTTTTGGGCAAAAACAGGCCTGCAAAGCCAAACTTCCAAGGTATCACTTTAATACCTTAGAAAAATAACCGGTGCTCCAAGGAATTTTGATGACGAGGATCTTGCCTGGAAGTAATTGCTTGTGTTGCGCAAGCGTGCCTATGCATGTCCCTTTCCACACAAACTGTGAACCTATTTTTTTTTACTCTCACATGATCCTCCCAGGAAATATCTTCTCACCAGCAGTGAATTACAAAGAGTTGTGACAAATCTTTGACACTCACAACATATAATCCTGTAGGTGGACCACTCCATATCCTCCATAATAATCCTCCATAAGGAAGGCACAGCTGAACAAGAGAGCAGAGCATCCACACCCAGAGGAGAAAATGTGCATGTGTGTTACTTTGTCTATATAGAGGTTTTGTCTAAATGGGGTGGCTCATGTGGTTGGCATTAATGAGCTCTTTGTTAACATTTGTGTGTGTGTGTGTGTGTGTGTGTGTGTGTGTGTGTGTGTGTGTGTGTGTGTGCATGTGTGCACAATGGCTCTATGCAGCACATTATCTTGCAGTTGTGCGTCTCTACGGGAAGAGCCATTACCATGGCAACACCAAGCAATGAGTACCTTTTAAAAGGCTGGGCTGTCTCTAACACTCTCTGTCTCTCTCTTTTATCTGCTCTCGGGCCATTCTACCTATTTCACCCGCAACAGTCAGCTGGGAGACAGAGAGGAGGGCACAACAGGAGTGTTTCTTGATATCTGCTCAACAGCATTCTTGATTTCCTGCAGTCTGCCAATGGGCTTTTGCTCTGTTAGAGAAGAGTGAACTTGGTCATTTTTGCCACAGTGGGACATCTCTACCCACAAGGAAATCTTTGTGATGTCATTGCAAAAGATATCATAGCAGAAAGTGTGTCTTTTCAGGGAGAATGGATTGCTAAGGCTGCTTCCATACTAAGTGAGGCCTCGCTTACTAAATATACATTTTTTCATGTATTTCAGCCTTTGTTTTGATTGCAAAGCAAATCTGGACTTTTAAGGAAATGTAGGGACTTGTTCACATGACAGAAAATGAGAAAGCCCAAGAATCAATGGCATTAAAACAGATTGCCAGTAATGTCAGTGAGGACTTTTTATCCTTGGAGAAGACATTGGGAGCGGAAGCTTCTCGATGCAGAAACTGGAAAGTCTAACGGAGAGGAACATGAGGACAAAGACTCAGATTGTTTGCAGCAGTTCTCCTGCTGTCCAGCTTGCAACCAGGAGTGTGACACTATCCTGATCTTGCCGTGCTCTCACATCATGTGCCGTTGCTGTATAGCAGCTGGAGGGGGGATAAGTTCAGGTCAGCCTCATCACTGCAGTGTCCGCCTACCTGTCTGCTCAGCTCAGTGTCCAGGCTGTCGATGTCCTGTGGAGCTGCCATGCTGGAACTGGTCATCTGCCACTTCGTGTCTGCCAAAATATCCCACCCTCTGTCCTGCACCTGTCGGCAGGGAGGCAGGCACCAAGGAGGGAGCATCAGAAGATCACCTTCAACATGTACAGGTAAGATATCCAAACTGCAGAGAGAGAAATTTAAAGATTTTCTTTGTCACACACTTATATAATATGTGCAGTGGAATGCAGGATGGTGTACTGTTGAAGCCTTGTAAAACGTACAATAAATGATGAGTGTTTAAGAGCAGGAAATATAAAGGATAGCCCACAAATCTGATAAAAGATAAAGACTGAAATGTTAATACTGGCCCATGTGTAGGTGGACTCTTCAGTATATGAAAACAAAATGTACATATGTCACAATTGCAAGAGAAACTAAATTTTGGTTTTATATTCCAAGTCCAAATATGTAAAGATAACTAATTGGATGAGGCTGGCTGGCCTAAAATCAGCCAAAACAAACATTGCTCTACTATGGCAGGCCCTGCATTCTTTGTAGAGACAACAGTGGTTACTTACTTTTACATATATTCTCTACATGGAAGAATCTGTTGCAGGGCCACATGGAGCTAAAGAAAATAACAACAATGTTTTAGTTAATGTGGTGGAAGCATAAAGGTGTTAGTGTAGATAATACTGATTTGTTGTAACATTTATAAGGAGGTATACAACCATTTAAGTTAAAATCAACAAATACAACTCCTCCTGTGGTCTCCCATACAGTAGAAGCTGGTGTGTAAACAGAAAATTACTTACAGTGTAGTAAGATGCAGTTGTATTTGTGCTGACAAATTGATTATATTAAAAACATTTAGAAATGCACTTATATCTGCTGACAGCTATGTTATAGTACGTTATAAGCAATTTATTACATGTTTATTTACTGCTTATAAAAGTTAAATAGTGTGATTAAAGTTGCCAAATAAAAAAAAAAACTATAATGCAAAAATAATAATTGATTTGCTGTGTTGTATGTGTGCAAAGTATAAATGCATATTACATATCTTTAACATGCATGTAAGCTGGGTCAGAGTCCGAATTTTAGAAATGCTGAGGCCATAAAGATCATGCAGAGAGTCTCTAAATGCTTTTATTTATTTAGACTTTTTAAGATTTTCTTCATTGACTTTTGTGAAAAAAAATACAAAAAGCTTTTGTTGAACTAAAAGCAGTCAAATTTTAAAATATTGAGTCTAAACTAATACCAGAAAAGGGTGACAGATCATGTATTTATGTCATAAGCTAACAACAAATATCAACAAACAATAGCAACTAATATTTCAACATAAAGCTTTCGAGGTGCTATTAAGTGGCTGTTGGGTGCCTTTGACAAAGCCAACCTGGCTGTTTCAACCCCATTTTCAGGCTTTTATTGTTATTCAACTTCTAAAGCCAGCATTGCAGTAAAGCCCATGGGTGTTTTGCATCCTTCATCTCTTTCCCACTTTTCAACTATTCTTACACTTTTCAACTCGTATCCACTCCTTTATACTTTAAGCTAGACACTTTATTCAGACCTTAAAATGTTTCACATCTTTCATGCAGTGTGGGTATTATTCAACTTCTCAGCTAGCAATGTAGCTCCCAGCCATTATTCTTACTCTTTCAGTTATCCAAATTAAAGCCAGCAATGCTGTTTACCTCCCAGTCATGGGTGAAACAAGGCAGTTTAGCTCCCTGCTTACACTACATTTTGCATCCTTTACCTCTTTCATACATTTCTAGTTATTCTCTTTTCAACTTCTGTATATTCAGTTATACATTAGATGAGAAACCCCAAGTAAAACCCTGTAATCTTTGATACACTGAGTTTCATTCAGCTTTTAAATTTTTCAGTCTTCCTTTCCCACTTTTCTAACTTTTCATACTTCTGCTGCTTTTCTATATGAATTAAAGCCGGAAATTTAGCATCAGCTTTTTAACAAATCTTAAAATGTTTGACATTTTTCACATATTATCTGTGTTATTCAACTTTAAAGGCCAGCAGAATTTGCCTTCTCTAGTTATTGTTGAATCATTGTGCAAATAAAAATGTGGTTATGTTAATTTTCATTTAATGAAATTCATTTAATTCCACGTAACCTATGTTCCTGGTTTGGAACTTCTTTCTTCTATGTTTAATTTCATTTGACTACTGTCACAATATTTAGGGGGACACATACTGCCAGGATGCAGGTGACATGACTGCACAGAGCTGTTCACAGGGTGAGTATGACAGTCTATTCATAGGTCCAGTCATTTTCTGGGAATGAACCTTTATCTATGTGATCTGCTCTGTAAACATCTCTCTATTGACTCAGGCTCTAATGCGGCCAGTTCCTCAGTAGAACCACTGGGTGGTGTTGTAGACCTGCAAGAGGAGGAGATGGAACAGTCTGTCTTTGGTCAGTATTCATACTTCATATTACTGTAGACCATTTCAGGTTTATGTATATAGAAGATGAGTGACACTTTTGTTTGTATTTATTACTATAATAAAAAGCCCAGAAAGTTCTCTTCTTACATCATCTGTTTATTTCTGGTCTATTTTAGGACTGTGTTTTACTCTGGATGCTTCAACTGTCCCTTCATCTCTCCATCTTTCCAACTCCTCCCTCACCATCACCTACCAAGGAGAGAGCCATCCTGTCCCACTTTCAGACACCAAGGTCAGAAGATCAATGGCCTCTGACCCCGGACTTATGCTGGCTCTCCCCCAAGTCTGCGCTAATGTTGTCATTGCACGTGGACAGTATTACTGGGAGGTGGATGTCTGCAACAGCTCTGTCTACAGGATCGGTAAAGAACTCTCTTGAGTTTGTTTTGGTTGGTTTGATGCCAGTGTGCTTATTGGTTCCAGAAACCCTCACCGTTAGTCAGCAAGACTGTGCTTGTTTAAGCCCACACTCAGATGTAAACGCACATGCACACGTCATCTTCAGACACAACGTTCATAGTGTCACCAAGTGGTTAGACCATTGATAATTGGTTAAGCAACATTGGAAAAGATTACCATTATCAATGTTTTGTCAAATTACTGGAGCAAGTTGTTCTAATATCTACAGATTGTGTTTAACTATTAGTATGGCTTGACTAGAAACATGTTTTCATTCATAAAATATGAAAACCCGCCTCTTAATAGCTTTGGGGGGAAAAATTAACCTCTGAAAAGGCATCTTTGGTCAATGCAATTCTTTAAAAAACCTGTACATTCAATGAAGTGGTTTTAATTTATAAAGAAACCCAAATCATATTTGAAAATAATACTGAACATGAACAGATCGACATAGTAAATGTTGATATTAACTGGTTTTAGTTATATAAGTATTACTAGTGTGCCTGTCCACATGAGTATTGTCAATGTGTGCTGTAATTATTCTTCAGAATTATCCTCTCACACAAAATGTTAATTCACATCATCAGAAAAATCCTCCTCAGAATCCTCTGACATGGAAATCCAGTAAATCTGAAACCCTGGTGCTGCACCACCATGTAACTGTAACACTAAGCTAACATAGAGAAAGGTCTTTTGACTACATTAATTCCCGTAATTAGTGACAGAAGAAAAATAAATAAGACACATAAGACTGCAGTCTACCTCAGGTCTATAATTATCACATAAACATATTAGAGCAAAACAATAGAGCAAGACTAAGAGTCTAATGTCAGCACACTAACATACTTGCAATAACACTGTTAACATACTGATTAACAAGTATGCTATAATGTTAACCATCTAGTTTAAGGTGCTAGCATGCTAAAATTAGCTAATTAGCACTAGACGCAAAGTACAGATGTTATGTGTGCCTCATTTGCATGGTGGGCAGGCTGCGTGTAGCTTATGTGTTCAGCGTAGGTTCACTTAGGTTAAGAATGAAATGCAATTCCCACATTTTGAAAGAAACATCTGCTTCATGGCAGTCATTTAAATAAAACAATATGATAGTGATCTGATGATTGTTAGCTGCAGCTTCACACAAATACATGCTATATCCTAACCTGCCCCCTAGGAGTTAGGTTAATGCTTACAGTATGTCGCTGGTTGTTATGTGAGTATGTGACAATGGTGACACTAGCCTAAGTGATAGGCCAACGGTAAATATTGGGAAATGGTGAATGTACACACCTTAAAATCACAGGACTAATTAGTAGAGTCAATCATGTTGTATGCATCCATCCACATTTTACACATCAATAAGGATTAAGGTTGTCTTTACATGGTGAAACTTTCATGCAATTAGGTAAAAAAAAAAACACCACCTACTGGCACCTCAAAAGAGACCAATGGATCATTTCACGCTATTCAAGGAGCTTGTTCCCATGAGCCTCCGATGAGTGCATCTGCCCTTTGATTCAAGGAAAATAAATAAATAAATTGCTCTTTGTTTGCAACTTTTTGACAATAGCATGAAATTGTAGCTTGATATATAATTGCATTTTAGTAAACTGCTCTGATTCTCCTCATAACTTAAAACTGATTTTGTACTAATATTAGTCACCTAAGCAATGACAAACAAACTTTGTCTTGCTCACATCTGTTTGTTGACAAGTGTTACCAACCTGGGATGAAGTTTATGAGGATAATCTTCTTCAGAAAACATTCAAAAGACCATATTATGTTATATTAATTTATTAATTTTGGTGATAAGTAGTTGTGAAGTTGAAATCAGTCAGTTGCTGCTGAGTTTCAAACACATTTCAAGTGTGTTGTCCATGGCTTTACACCAATTCAACTGCAACTTAGTGTCACCCAAATCTCAATCAACTAAAGCTGCAAGAAAGTCTCACCCTGTAATGCCAGCCTAACCTATAAAAAATCAATAAAATTCTTCACCAAAATGAATCTACGATGAACACACAGTCTGCCCACCATGGGTAATGATGCACTGATAACAGTTTTCTAGAAAACTTTGGAAAAATCTAATTTTCTGACAACTCGGCAGATAATTATAGCATATACTGACCTTCCGCTCTGATGGCATATTAGGAATAGTCACTGGCCAAGGCATTGCATTAACATGATTAACTTAGAATGTATTGGACATACACATTCATAGTCTATACGTTCAACGTCTGTTCTGCTTCCTTTCTGTATATAAACATATCTTGTGTGCACAAATTAATTAAAACATGGGAACAAACTAATCATCTTGCATCCGGCATGTCCAGCTGGGAGGAGGCCACGGGGCAGACCAAGGACTAGGTGGAGGGATTAAATCTCCGCCCTGGCCTGGGAATGCCTTGGGATCCCCCGGACAGAGCTGGCTAATGTAGCCAGGCATGTCTGGTGTCCCCTGCTGGAACTGTTACCTCCGCGACCTGATTTCGGATAAGCGGTTGAAGATGAATGGATGGATGGATAGATGGGAACAAACTTTATTTTGTACATGTGCAACAGCATTTAACTGTGACTACGAAATGGCTTAAATCAATTATTTGTTGTTGATCAACTTGCTGGCTTAATCAAATAAAATGAAAGAGTCAGACAGGATGGATTATGCTTGCAAAGTCAAGCGTTTAAAGCTACAAATCTTAGAAAGTTGTTTTGTAAAGTAAATAAATGTGCACAGTAAATATGAAACGTCACTTTTCTGTCTCTTTAAGGTATCAGCTCCTTGGATGGTTCTCATGGCTGGTGGCTTGAAAGGCAGGATTCGTCTTTTTGTGCAGTGTATGATGGGAGCCAGGAGCCGCTCTGCACTGTCCCACCTCACATAAAAACCGTTGGGATCTTCCTTAACATCGGTGGGTGCGCTCTGAGCTTCCATAACCCTCTGACACAGGAGCACCTAGCCACGCTGCCTACCCTCTTCAACCGAGCAGGAGTGCTCCCTGCTCTGGGCCTAGGCCAGGGCCGACTGAGGCTACGCTGCGGCCTCCCTCCTCCTCCCCATGTGTTCCTCAGTAAGGACTCGGCCTACAGGGGGCCTTGTGGGGCTGGTGGAGCCCGGTGGCGTAGGGAGATTCCATTCCAGTCAGTCAGGAAAGTGATACAGAAGTTTGAGGAGCTGGCTGTGTCGGATACCGACTCAGGCCTGGTGTCCAGTTTTGGATCGTCCTGCTCCACCTTGGCTTCCCTTCCAGATCTGGGGATTCCTGGGATGTTTCCCTCTGGGAAAGCAGGGCAGGAAACTGTAGCTGAATAAGAAGAGCTTCTGAAACTCTTCAATGGGAGCATCAGAAACACACCCACTGCTCCTCTGAGTGGTTTGATCTTGCACTGTCATTTCAAAGGCTAATTTTTCATCTTGAAGGACGTTTGGCCGCCTCTTTCCACTCTCTGCGTGACCCCGGACCTGCAATTGACTCTCTCCCCAGGACATAGCCCTTTCTCTCAACCAAACAACCCCCACTGGCTTGGGGTCGGACCGGAAAGAGTCCTCTGTAATGTTAAGTGTGAGGAAAGGGTGGGCTTTTAGCAGTGGGACTCCTTGATTTGCCTCTGTGTGATGGTTGTCAGACAGTAGGGGTCCTACAATAGTAGTGCGCATTTTCCTGTATGTGGATACAACCACTACCCAGGGTATGTGTGTTTTCTCAGTCACATTTCAGTGTGTGTGTGAGCAAGAGGGAACAATGTACAGGCGACAGGGGGTGACATGACGAGGTGTGAGTACAGTCACACCAGCGGTGTTGACACAGAGCAGTGAGGACAGGTGGTGACATACGTTTATCCCGCAGCCTGGCTTCGATAGGACAGTAGGGCTGCCCTTTTCTGACCCTTTGAAAACCACGGGGCTCCCAAAGACTTCAAAAGAGAGCAGAAGAACAGAGAGGGAGAAAGAGAAAACAGCATGCATGAATTAAAGACAGCAGGTGATGACCTGGTAAAAAGAAATGAGCTGAGAGAGGGATTCCCAACAGCTTTCATGCCCAGAAGCTCTGAATAGATCAACTGGCTCAGGCCACAACATCTGAGAACTTGTTTTAAAGTATTATGGAGCTGCAAAAGCCACTACTTAACACTAGAAGTGGTGAGATTACAGTATAATGATGGAGACACACTAGTTGTCCTAGTACATTAAAGGGACTGTTCATCCCAAAGTGAAAAATACATATTTTTCCTCTTACCTGTTTCGTTATCACCTGTAGAAAATTCTCCCTTTCCTTGAAAACGATAGAACTGGGCTCAGAGTGCCCTCCCCGAAATAATTTTGAAAAACTTAATAGCAATATATTTTTCTAGAAATTATGACCCAGTTACTCAAGATAATCCACAGACCTTGTTGTGAGCTGTTTTCACATAGGAACTCTTTTCTTTCCACCGAACTCCATCCACCAACCCACTCTGTCACCAACACTGGCCTCTCATCCATGAGTAGATGCAAGCTTCCCCCTGCGCAGTGATACTGCTGACAAGAGTAGTTCAGTAGAAAGAAAATAGTTCCTGCATTAAACTGCATAGAACAAGGTCTGTGAATTGTCTTGAGTCATCCGGTCATGACTTTTGGAAAGAGACATTGTTCTTGAGTAGGGCTGCTCCTTAATAATGGACTAAACTGTTTGTGATAAGTCAGATAGAAGGCAGACATTTCTATGACCAATATCTCCAAAATTCTGCAACTCACACCAAAACTGTGTAGATGATAAATAGCACTTCAGACCAGAGGAAAAATATGTATTTTTGATTTGGGAATGAACTGTACTTTTAAATGAAGAAGTGGCACTATTTCAGTCAAGCACATGTTATTTTATTGGTCTGAAGTTGAGTACAAACGGATGTTTTATTTAACACCTCTGTTTGCTATGGGTTTCTCTGCTACTGAGACCTTCTCTTGTGTCTCCTCTTCATTGGATTTTAGCTCCACACCCCTGGTTTTGCATGGTAGGCACGGATTCAATTTGAGCAATTTTGGCTCTGAAATACTGAACGTATAAACTTTTCCTCATTTTCTCCCCAATCCTCAGGGCTCCAAGCCCCATTTGAAGAACCACTGGTGCCGAGGACTATTTATACTTGGCATGGTCAATGTTCATGTTCTCCCTTTGACCACTTGACTTTTGATTAAGTAATCCAGGCCCTATTGAAGAACTCCCTCCTGCTCCACCTTCTCCTTTCCTGTCTGTTTTTCAATGACTGTGTTTGCCTCTTTGGAAGGTGTAATCTCCAAGTATTTAGTCAGACCACCCAAACTGTATATCTCATTGTGAGAACTAAGAAAATCCTAGCACTTCAAGCAAGAATCAGTCAGTAGTTGCACTGCAGAACCACTTTTGAGGACAACTAATAGTGGACTTGTGCCAATTTTCCATTGAGCATCATTCATTTCATGCGTGCATGAAATCAGTGAAGCAGCGGGTCAGACTCAGTAATAAGCGATGAGTCAAAGAGAAGCTTGTTAGACTGTCGCCTCTCAGACCCACTCATCAGCATGACTGTGTGTTGATGTTTAACGGTCGAGGTATTTACCGCGCGAGTAAAAAATGCGTGTGCCGTGACCACTTTTGGCGCAGCTCTCTCAGTGCAGATCTATTACGAATCAAGTGTGTGGAAGCAATTTGACTCTTGTAAACAGAAATGAGAGAGGCGTGATGCAGATTTCAAAGGGCCGGGAGCAGAGACAGAGAGGGGGAGTTTGCCAGGAAGGATGGATAAGACTTGAAACGCGCTGTGCCATGTGTGCGTATTTGGCAGCATCTACTGTGTGTCGTCTGGCTTTCTGTACGTGAACTGTATAGCAAAGTGCAGTGGTGAAATTCAGTATATCTATTTTATGTTTCTTCAGGATATTTATTTATATTTTGCACTGCACTTTCTTTTGTATGTCCTGTTTAATCTGGTTTATTCAATTTGACTGGATTTTTTAAATTTTACTCTTATTGTCATTTCTTTCTTATATGTTTTGTCTTAATGCTTTTTTATGTGTTATATAAAGGACTTTGATTTGCCACGTTGTTGAAAGATCATACATATAATCTTGGCTTGCCTGTATTCTTCTACTCCACTAAATTTCAAAGTAGCCTTTGTATTTTCTACTGCTTTGTATTTATTTGATAGCTGTGGTTAGTAGTTACTTTGCAGATTCATACACATCAATGGTGGAATGTACACTGTAAAAATAAACCATTTGTTTTAACTTAAATATAGTGTCCCAGCTGCCTTAAGATTTTAAGTTGACTGAATTTGAAAAGAAATGCTGAAATAATTTTGTAATGATTCAAAACATATAAAGTTTTCTTGTCAAATAAACCTGATATTAATTTAGTTGTACTTGAGAAAACTTAAGTTGATATTAAGTTGAACCAACAACTCTTCAGTCACACTGACAAACATTAACAGATTTGAGAGGAGAGTTTTAACTGTCAAAAACAGTACATGATGCTAATTTGCATATCTTGTGTAATTTCAAATTAATTTCATTGACAAAACAATTTAATGAATTGATTGAAGTCTGTGCAGTACATTCACTCAACTCATCATATTAAGTCAAGACATCAAGTTAAAAGAACTCTTGTTTATGAGTTCTGAAGTGGTCTGAATATAAAAAGAAAGTTTAAGTTAAGTGATTTTTTTTACAGTCTAAGAAAGTACATTTACTCCTGTGCATCACTTATGTACAATACTGAGGCATTTGTACTTGAGTATTTTATGCTTGTCAAAACTTCTTCTTGCCTAAATTTCACAGTGAGAAACATCCATGGAACCAGCTTGTCTCGAACAAACAAAGACAGATCCTGAAGAGTTTAGCATAAATACTGTGGTAGCATCAGCTATATCAGAACTGGAGAGTATTTCTTAATTGAAAGAATAGCAAAGAACTGCACTGAAGGCTTTTCTTGATGGACAACATGTTTTCCCTCTTTGATTTACCAACTGGCTCCGCTGGTTGACCACAGATGGTTTATCCAGTCACCTGCCAAGTGTTTTTGAAAGTGCCTGCACTTTTCCAAACAGTTTCTAAGGAGTATTTCCCAGATGGTTCTGTGTAACAAACCACCTGGCATGTCAAGTTACTTGAAGTCCATGTGAAATGGAAATCAGAGTGCTATTTGCTTCCACATATTGAGGTGTTTCCCGCAGACAGTGGTCCATTAACCTAGCTGACTCTTCCCGGACTTGGCGCTCCGAATGAACACTGGTGAAGACTGGTACCAAACACAGCCTCTGAGGCAGATGGAACTTTGATGACAGGGAATACAGCCCAAAGGTGGTATGCCTGTCAGGTTTGGCTCCTGGCACCTCCTTAACTGATTCACTAACTTAGCTGCAGAGCTAATTGAGCTAATGGCAGTAAGCAGTTAGCTTTAGCAACAAATAAAGCCATCTTACTATTAGGAAACTCTATTAATGACCATGCTGTATTCCGTGTCAGCCTCAAAGGCTGTGTCCAGTAGTCCAGCCGTGTTCTCTAGGAGGTTGCTTAACTCGGTTCATTTGTTCACTAAAGGAAGCTAAATTAGCACTCTGATCCAAACTTAAAGCTGAGCAGCTGGCGGACATCAAAAGATTGATTGACAGCTGGATGTCATGATATTGTTGGTTGAAACTGGTTAGTTCTAGCTTGGGTAATAACATGTTATATTTTGTTTTACAAGAAGAAAACATGATTGGATTTTACGTAATTTGATATAAAAATACAAATAAGTTCATTCTTTTTTTTGCATAATCTTAAATCGATGCACAATATCATCTCAACTCTTTATGAAAGTGAGAAATAAAAATCTAAAGATTATACATTTGAGCACGAGAATTTATTATTCAATTTGATATGGAAAATGAGTGACTGTGGAACCCAGAAATGTGTTGCAAAAAGTGTTGCAAGAGGCCCCACTCCCCCCTATTTATTCTTAAGTCATTTTATTTAGCTGTAACAGAGTGTTTGCAAACATTTATTTTCTTTTTTACTTAAGTAAAAGATATGAATAGTTCTTCCAACAACAACTACAACAACTGAAATTGTATCTCGTCAGTCTGCTAAATATTGGTCCCCTTTTTCTCCATCTTTATTTATTGGTGGCAAATGATGGAGTCTTCACCCTGTAAGCACATTGTATGTCTTCACCCCGGGGTGTTAAAATAAACCACACACTCCCACACCCCCACAACAACCATTGCTGGCACATTTGAAGTTGGCTTCTACCCGCTAATTGCCTCCAGTAATTATTGTCACTCACTCTCCATCACGGGTCCCAACTCGGAAATAGTGATGGTGAGAAAGAGAAAGAGGTCCGCTTTTCTCTCTGAAGTTTCGACTGTGTCTGCAAATGGATTCCGTTTGTATGAATAAACATCAACTCTGCAAGACTTATGCCATTTGCATATTAAGTGAGGAGGAAAGACCCATTCGCCCTTTTCCGTTGCCTGCAGGCAGCAGCGCAAAATTAGCTTTACAACTGAGCGGGCCGCCTCTTATTACCATCATTATCAGCATCAGCATAACAGAGGCTGTAAAAGCATCATGCGCCTCTTGTTTTGTTGCTCTGTCAGCTTTTACGGCTATATCCTGCGTTTAACTGATATGCAGTGATACTGTTAGATGAAGATTACAGCTCCTGTGGTGGATGCACTTCAGTTCAGTTCTCCCGAACTGGTTATTTTTGGCATCAAAGATCATTTTCCAACATCTTTTAGTGAGCTACCTCCTTCAGATGTCTGCAAATGATAGAAAAACCTGAAGTGCGCACATAAGTTTGGAATGCAGCTAGGAAATACACTACGAGCATAGTGTGCATCATGGCTTATCTAAACATTAGTCAGAAATAATTGGGTCTTTAAGATGCATTTACAGCAAATTAATACGGAAGAACAGGAAGTTCGCAGACAGAGCCAGACAGATATATTTCGGCTGGCCGATATTGGCCTGGTACTGGGCTAGCACAGCTATATTGGTCTTTATCAGAATCAGTGTTTTTTGTTTGTTTGTTTGTTTTAACAGAACATAATTGCTTTTATTTTTATTTTATTTTATTACTTAGTTTTATAGGCAACATTATATGTATATTTTTGTCTGTTTTATATTTTTTCTTAATTCATTGTTCAATTGTTTGATTCTGTATAAAGAATATTGAATAGAGTCCAGCCAATACTGGATTTTTGGGGCTAATGCCAATACTGAGGTTAGGTAGGAAGACAAATTCCGATGTTGATATATCCGACGATTGTATATGTATATATTTATATTTATTTATATATATATAATGATATTAGGGCTCTGAAACTGTAAATCTATATAATTATCTAAATAATTATATATAAATATATTTTTTTACTCCCTTATATCAGCATCAGCCCCAAACTATCAGCAAGGCTCTGATGTCCTGTGAAAAAATACTAAACAACGTATCTGCCAATACAAATAAAGATCAATATCTGTGCTATGCCAATATCAGGCCGATAATAATGGCCAACCATTATATCTGTCTGGCTCTACAGAACCTAATGCTGACTGGTTTTATTAATTTATTTTTTGTTTGTTTTATAGGCAGCATTTTATGCATATTTAATCCCTATTCTCAATTCAAGTTGCTCTCTCTCTCTCTCAGAGAGAGTTAAGAAAAGGGGTCAAACACACATAAAATGCTGCCTATAAAAGTATAATAATAATAATAACAATAACAACAACAATAATAAAAAAGATTATGTTCTCTAAAAAAAGAAATTAAGAATATTGGCCTATAATCTACATTTGATTTTTTAAAACTCCCTAATATCTGTATCCATTATCAGTCAGACTCTGATGTTCAAAAAATATCAGACAACATCTATAATGATACTGATACAGACCAATATAGCTGTGACAAATATTAGGCCAATAGCACTGGCCAACCGATATACCTGTGTGATTTTTTAATCCAATTTTGTTTGATTTTTTAATTTTTTTTATTTACATTTATTAAGAATTGTTTTAAAAAAAATACCAGTGACAGTTTACTGTTACAGTTTCCTGACATCATCTTGCATTTATATATTTTAATGCAGAATATCAGCAAATATAGTCTATCTATATAATATTTTTTACTCCCTAATATCAGTATCAGCCCCCAAAACCAAGTATCGGTTGGACTCTAGATACATACTCTAAACAGAATTTACTCAATGAGCCACATGGGAGTCTTTTTGGTGCCATAAATCCTAATAGAAAGGTTCTCTATGGCAGCAGGATTTATTTAAAGGGATTTACTGTCCAGTGCAGAGAACTGTGTATATTCTAATGAAGCAGTTAGTGTTTTTGATCCCTTTTTAATTTTTTAACAAATCACACAGCTATTTTTAAAACTTATTTTCATGCTCATTGGTGCAGCATGCCTCCATGTGATGAGAAACAGGTGGTGTGTGTGTGTGTGTGTGTGTGTGTGTGTTTGTGGATGTGTGTGTGTGTGCGTGCGTGCGTGCGTGCGTGCGTGCGCATGTAAGACAGGCACATCTGCCAGGCTATCATAGCTCACTGGCTGAATATTCACACCTCCCAGTCCAACCAGCAAACAGGATGCGGTACCCATGTGAGTGTGTGTGCTGTGTGTAGTCAGACAGACAGATTAAGGGGGTGGAGGGGGGTTGATACTGTTAAACAACCCGCGTTTATGACCTGCAAGCCGGAGCGTCTGACAAACAAGTCAAATACACAGAGGTTGATGGAGAGCGAAGTATCCGTGTGTGTGTGTATCCATCCAGCTGCACCAATGTGGATGATTTACAGCCGATACCCCCCCCTCACACACACACACATGCACGCATGCACACACACTCCCTTGGCATGCATAAGAGCAAATTTCGATAATGTCCTTTTAATGATGTCACATTTGGGTCTGTAAAAATATGTTCCTGCATGTTTCTTGTAAGCATGCCAGCAGTGTTTCATATCGGGTTATTGCAGCTCTCCTCAGAGAGGTTCCTGGACTCTGGAGCTTTATTATTAAAAAAAAAACACTGCATCTGCTTCTAATTGAGTCCTCGTCTGTATCGGAGACTTTTGTTCAGTTCTATAAAGTGCCAATGATAGTTAATCGATTATTTTGGTATGTAATTTTTTCGTGGCTTACGCAGAGTTCATTCTCACTCTTTTTCTCTAAACCCTCTCTTCGCCCCCGACACCTCTCCTGGCATAAACAGAAACAGAGACATTTGGTTTGGATCCGTTTTAAATGATTAAACATTGTTTGTCGTTTTTACAAAGTAAAGGCAGTTGGTAAATGATTGTTGCATGATATGGCCTTACAAATGGAAGTCCTTAAGCTCAGTGGAGTAAAGGGATCTGGGGCCAAAACACTCATGAGCATCCAAAAGTGGCATTACTGCAAACTACCTCACTGTGCCTATATCAATATAAAACATGTACAATACGTGGGTTGCTTCTGTGGAACCCAAAAGTTCAAACTCTGTTAGGAAATTTGTCAGTTATATTTTGTTTGGTTATGAACAAAGGTAAGTTATTATGATGGTATTTCTTAAACCATTTCCCCCAAGCGCGTAAGGAATACTGTTGAATTCGGCATGGCACATACACCACTAAAATCGCATCTTAACATTGTTTGCCCCGCCATTCCAGTCAGATTTCACCAAAATAGCAATGCTTGGAGAACAGCTTCATTAAAGTAGTGAGTGGTTGCTGGTTGAATCATAATATTATGCAAATGTTTATTGAGAAAAATCATAAATCTGGTGATTATATGTAGTTTGCTTAAGAGCAAACGTACATTTTACGCCACTGCTGCTTAAAACGCTTTTCCCAAATCTGCAAGGAATAATCTTGAATTGCCTTATCAGCATCCTTCAGACATATTTTATTACAGTAACATGTTTCGAGCAGAGTTGATCCTTTTAACCAAAAGGACATTGTGTACGTGGTATATAATGATACTATAAAATGTTTTTGTTTTGTTTTGAATAATGGGTTCACCTTTGGCTCATGATAACGTGAGCATGAACAGTGTGCTGTAATCCATCACTTTGTTTTTCCTGCTATCCCAGGCAGGTTTCATCACAATAACATCATGCTTGGAGCAGAGATTCCTTATAACTGAAAGGACTGTTGCGTGAGTGGTTGCCGATTGAATAATGGCCTCATGTGCAGGAAGGATCTCGTATCATAATTCATTTTTCATATACCGTCTTATAATGAAATAGAGTTTGGACTTTAACCGTCCCAGAGAGTCGGTTTCTCAACACGCGTCGGTTGGATGCTTCCAATACACAAAAAACGCTGTCGTCATCATGCCAGAGTGGCTGTAAGTGTATACTGGGTTTTGTTAGCTCCAATAGACAATTTACCATCCAGTCTGCTTAATGAATCACCGTGTGCAGCGCAGAAGAAAAGTGTCGCTTATCACCCTATGATGAAGTGTAAACAGGCCATCATTGACTCCCATTGCTGCTGGGGGGAGAGGGGAGGAGGGGGAGGTGCAGGGGGGGCGCGTGAATCTCTACACCCTGGATGGAAGTGGCTCCCACAGGCCACATAATGTGACACATGCATAAAAATAACACCTTGCGCTCGCACCTTGGCCTGCACTTTTGGCACAAAACCGATTAGATTTGGCACTATTTTACACAGCGTTTTAGTATAAAGACAGGGTTTAGGGTATCTTGGGGGTGCTTAGTAGTCTAACAAGGCCACAGAGAAAGTTAAATGAAAGAAAATTAAGTCCTCAAGTGTTGCTGTCCTGTGGTTCTCAAAGTGGGGTCTGGAGACTTTAATGGGAACAGACAGCAACATGAGGAACATTTTATTCTCACTGTAAAAGCACTATTTGATGCACGATTTCTATTAAATATATAACAAACCATAGATGCAATGTTAAAAAATCAGACTCAACTTGTCTTTTCAAATTCAGTCAACCCTATTTTAAGGCAGCCAGGACAGTAACTTTTTATATTAGCTTTTATATTATCTTAAGCTTGTGTTTACTCAAGTGCAGCTAAATTAATATTCGATTACACTAGAACCGTTTATTTACCTCAACCTGTCTTTTCAAATTCAGTCAATTTAAATTTTTAAGGAAGCCTGAACACTAACTCTGTGTGAAGTACAGTGTACAGTAAGCTTGGCAACATTACCATAATAATTACATATTATTATCATATCAAAATATCCCCAGTCAATCATTTCTTTATTCCAAACATCTCAGCCATATAATAAGCCTGACCTTTGCTGAACTCTCAGAAATAAATTACCCATGAGCACCACTACAGTAATGTAAACTGTCCTGGCCCCTGCGGGACCACTATGAGGAGCTGCACTGTTGCTCAACTGCTCTGTTTTGTTTGATGGGAACATTTCCCAGATCTAAATAGGCCCTAATAAATTTCACTTGTTGTTGATGCCGTGAAGCTCCACACTGGCCACAGTGAGCTTTAAAAGATTCGAGGTTAAATGGCTTTTGGCTCCTGTATCCACGTGCGAGGGCCTAGAAATGTAACAAAGTCATGATAAATGGGATTTTAAGTGGACTCGTCCAGGTACATGCTTTTAAGCAAGCCAGAAGAAACAGTTTGAGGTCTGAAGGAGGACAGAGGTTTGAAGAGGGCCAGTACAAATTGAAAGGTATTCCAACTATTTTCATTTGTTTCTGTTAAGTCACTTAGGTCTCAGCTCAAAACACACTTGAAAAAATAGACGGTGCAGCCAGCCACATCAGCAGACGCTCACACATTCCTTACTGTACATGATGTGGAGATTCACACTTTCTCTCCACTGGACCGCTGATGTAGTTCTTCTTCTTCACCAGTGTCGACTATACTATACTAACTGAAGTGTGACACCCAGCATACTGAGCAGATCCTTTAAGTTTTGTCACTGCTGCAGAGTGTGAAAATCAGAGCATAAATACCATAACTCTATGTGGAGGCCATATGACAAATAATCAACACAGGAAAATAAATAAATGAATAAATAATTGAAAAATAAGGGAGCATTTGGACAGTACTTAAATTGTGAAATAGACTCAATTGGACACATGAATCATGACTGTAAAAATAAATTATTTGTTTTAACTTTAAAAAGTTTGTGTCCAGTCTGCCTTCAAATTTTAAGTTGACTGAATCTGACGATTTGAGGTAATTTTAAAATGATTCCAAACAACAAAAAAAAACTTTCTAGTCAAGTAAAGTTGATATTAATTGAGTTGTGCTTAAGAAAAGATGTTAAGGTATTAAGTTGAATCAACAACTCTTGAGTTACACTGATCAGCATTACAAAAAAGATTCCCTTTTTCATTTTCTCAGTCTGAAAAGTCAGTTCTTCATTTCACACAAAGAACATGCTCCAGCATTAGTACCAAGACAATATGTGAAACTGCTCTCAGTGAATTCATTACATTTTCATGGTTAGGAGGTAGAAACTGAATTACTAACCCTCATCATCTTAAAGTGTATTAGAGACACACAGAAAGTTTTCATCATGTGTTTTCTTCAGACTATAAAAAACAGAAGAGTCTCAGGAGTGTTTTGACTCTCAAATTCATGCTGAGAACTCTGCTAATATGCTGATCATGTTTCTTTAGAAACTTAATTTAATGAGTTGATTGAACTCTGTGCAGTACATTTATTCAACTCATCTTGTCAAAAGACTTAAAATTAGAAGAACTTGTTCCAATAAGTTCTTAAGTGTTCTGGAAATAAATACTAGAATTTTTATATTTAACCAGCTTGAATAAATAAAACGTGTATATTTAGGTGAAGTTGATGAGAAAAGATTAGTTGATTCCACCAAATTCCTTTATGATATTTTTTACAGTGAAGAAATTTCAACAGCTGAGGAGAAAACCAAACTATGAAAATAAAGAGAAAAGGGAAAAGGTCACTTCATAATGATATTTGTAAGGATGTTTCCCCAACTTTCATGGTAAATATGGAATAGACCAGGCAGCTTAATAAAAGGGGGAAAACTATGGGACTAATAATACTAATAATTTGTGCTAAAACTTAACTTTTACCCTAAAATTTCTGTAGACCCAATGCTATGGAAATTTTGGTAAGACATGGATCAGACATCGGTTACTTTCCATATCTTAAGCTTTAGTGAATTGATAGGGGCGTCAATTTCCCTTTCCATCACCCAACCCCACCTCCACCCATCCCACTCATCATCTCTCCCCCTCCTCTTTGCGGGCCGGTGGCTGCTCCAAGCTGTCAGGGAAGCAGGCTATAAAACAGAAAGGGACGGGACTCTGAGGAGGCTGTTGGTACTGAGGAAAGACATACGGTACAGTTGGCTAATGTGCTGCTGTCTTCGGAAAATCTCTGCCTGACTCAAACTCGGATGATTTAAAACAGGACACGGTTTCAAACTGCTGACAGCGGACACTTGGATGTAAGGAGGACACTTAGAGTTTTTGTTAGGGCGTGCAATTAGTCGCTTTAAGTCGTCAGTGGCTTATTAAAATAGCGGAAGTTTGCGGGACATACTTTGTGGAGAGACGAGAGGGAGCTTTGGGATGCTCCGGTCCTTGCTGTGCGTGCTGAGCTGTGCGTGGCTGCACACCGGAGCTGCCTCGCGGCTCAAGACTTCTCTGCCCATCCAGTCCGAGAGAGAGCCGCTGCCTTCAAAAGGCTTGTCAGGTAAGAAAATAACATTTTAAAGTCATTTCATTTTGTTTCCTGTAGTTAGGTTATCAGTAGCCTATCACTGTGTGAGACATTGTCCCCAAAACCAGCACAAGAGAGTGTCAAAACTTAGTTCAAAATGTGCCTTTTTTGAGGTGACCAGTTCTGTGCATATTAGTCTATGTAACTGTAAATTGACTGTACGTTTTAAATGAATTAAGAGGAACCAGTCGGCAAGTCGGCTCACATCCAACAACAATGAGTATTCGTTTTATCAACAGTTTCAAACTTTAACCCGTCTTTTTGCTTATGGATTCGACTTAACACACGCCGACGGGGGGCAGCAGCGAGCACTAAGTAACAATTTAAAGTCCCGATTTTTTTAAAAAGAGTGCTGTAATATGATATCACAATTATGCCGAATTGCAGTTAGCACACTATTATCATTACCAGTTGCAGTATAAGAATGATACGTGCATATGTTTCACTGAAAAAACAAGAAAACTTTAAAGTATAATTTTTTTTCATGAAGTTTGGGTTGATGTGCTGCATAGCCAGGTTATGACCTGAGTTAAGCCCATTGAGTGGCCAAATGGCCCGTCTAGCTACTGTTTAAATTACATTAAACATTCACATTTAAAGTTGAGTTAAAAGAACTGTCTTCGTAAGTTCTCCCACTAAAATTACATACCCATTTTTCGTGAATTTCCATATTCCCTTGAAATGTTCTCTAATGCCTGGGTTGCTTGAAGTGTAAACTAGCGGCAAACATCTGAGTCATAACCGCAGTGAATGCCATCTGATTCATGTGTGAAAGCCCCTGCGTACAAATCCCATTGCGGTTTTTACAAGGTAACTACTCTGGAGTTCAAAAACTGTGGGAACTCCACGTTAACAACCGCCTTTTAACGTGTAATTCTATGTTGGAAACTGTAATCAATCGACTTTCCATTACAAGCATTGGCTCCTCTGAGATGATTTATTTCAGCAGAGACAGAAGTGGCAGGCTCAGCGAGCAGCTCACAGCTTGGCTCCCTGTAACCGGACTGGACTGTTTAAAGTGTGTAGTCACTTTAATGAAAGAATAATGCGAACCAGGTTGGTAGCGGCGAACAAGGCAAAGGCATCAGCTCGAGTGAAGCTGGCGAGGGGTGACATCACGTTTGGTGTGTGTGTGTGTGTTTGTGTGTGTGTGTGTGTGTGTGTGTGTGTACACAGTCAGCCACACACACTGCTCACAGGGCACTTATCCTAACCAAAGATCCCTGTAATATTCCTGTAGTAACACAGCGTGACTAACACTCAATTATGATTGTAGTATAGTAATAATAACGCTAAAAGCTATTTTTATCTCCTGTAACATCAATACACAGTGAAGTCCCTATATATTAGAACAGTGATGTGTTTTGTATAGTTATGGCTCTTCTCCAGCAGCACACTGGCTTTCAAGAGAAACAATGACTATGATATCCCTGTCTTCCAGCTTTAAGGGTGTTCACATGCACATTGGACAAGGAGCTGTTTATATCTGTCCGTTTCTACAGGTTCAAAAGTTGACTGAATTTGAAAAAGCAAGTTGAGGTAATTTTAGTGATTCAAAACAAATGCACTTCAGGTCAAACGCACTTGATATTAATTTAGTTGAGAAACATTTTGGTTGAGATATTAACAGGGAATATGCTGACTGTGTTTCTTTAAAAACTTAATCTAAAGAGTTGTTTGTACTCTTTACAGTACATTCCTTCAAACTCACTCATTTCAAGTCAAAAGAGTTTATGTTAATAAGTTCTTAAGTGCTCTGAAAATAAATATTAGAAATTTTAAGTTTAATCAACTTTAATTAATTAAACTTGGATATTTATGTTAAATTATTTACAAAAGATTAGTATTACAGTGTGAAGGTACTGTAAAAATAAAAATAAAAAACTCAAGAGGCAGCTCTTTTCATAATTTTCTCATGAGGTTTGAAATAAACTAAAAAAATGTTTTGTCGACCTCTGATCTTGTTGAAATAATTTACTTTACCAAGCAATGACAAAACTGGTTTACAGCTCACTGTGAAAAAAACTGAAGTACAGAATTTTTTGGATTTATCTAAAGACAGAATCATACATTATGTCAACTAAAGATTATAGATCAGCAAAACTTTTTATAGTTTATTACAATACTTAACAGTTTAAGTTTGACTTAAAACTCAAAAAGTAGCGAAATTATGAGTTTTCTCAGTTTTTTTAGTGTTTGATTTCAGTTCTGATATGTTAAAATAAAACCAAAAGTCTAAAGAATACACAGAGTTGATTTATTGTAAACTGGATGGACTTGCCCTCTATTGCTTACTGTACTTATTATCAGATAGCCTTTACGGTATGACCTCAACATTTATTAAATGACTCAGGCCTATATTGTGTATATTTCTGGGAATCTCTGATAATCTTTTGGTGGAAAATTGAAAATTCTCCCATGCCTCATACTCATGGATCATTTAGATGGGACAGGATGCAAGGTTCAGTCCCAAAACTCATGAGGCATTCAGGGAGTTTCAGTCGTCTCCAACATGCCTGGGCAGTGAGCTATGCAAGATTTATTTGTTGTTAAATCTGAAAATGGGTACAATGGCTCAGTCTGCAATGCAGTTTGTCATCCTACATGTCTGACACTTCATATAAAAGCCTTGCTGTTGCACTTTGTCTTGCTCTTAAATATCAATAACTTTATTCAAGTCAGCTAAATTCTTGTGTGCTCTGCATAATTAATGCTCACACACTTGAAAAGGACAAACCTCAGATATAATCAGTTTATTTAGTTTCACATCAAGATGACTGCCTTGGGTTTGGAAAGAGCCAAGTAAATTGCGATCATAGCTATCCGATATTTGACCCTGTGAACAGCCCACATGTATAATCATCATGCTTGTGTTACAGGATGCTCATTCGGAGGCCGATTCTACTCTCTTGAGGACACATGGCACCCGGATCTGGGGGAGCCCTTTGGTGTCATGCACTGTGTCCAGTGCTACTGCGAGCCTGTAAGTTTTGTTTCACTGTGACTTCTCTATCAGGTTGAAGTAGCTCTAACTCCAGATGAATTTGCAATCAACTGTTTCCTCAGAAAGGCAGAATACTTCACTGTGTGTTTTCAGATGAGATTCGATGTTGGACTGTCTGACGTGTCTGTTTCTCTGGTTTTCCTCTGGCAGCAAAAGAGCCGTCGTGGCAAGGTGTTTGGGAAAGTAAACTGTAAGAATATCAAACAGGACTGTCCAGAGGTTGACTGTGATGAACCCGTTCTGCTCCCAGGGCACTGCTGTAAAACCTGCCCTAAAGGTAATCATCTGCTCACCCAATCTGACCACCTGCTACTTGATAACATTTTCAGATCTGAAGTTGTCTTTTTTTTAAACTTGAGATCTAAATTCTAGCTGTCATAAATGCATGAAAGAGTCAGCTGATAAAACAAGCAAGCAGAGCTTAAAGGGATAAATTTGACTTTCGGGAAATGGGCTTGTATGAAGTACTTCTCCATAGTCAGTCTGTTACTTACAGTAGATGGCAGCTGGCAAAGCCCCAGTTTGGAGAAGCAGAGAGGAGTGCCAGCATGGAAGCTAAGCAATGTATTGCAGAGAAATGTATTTATCCACAAAAAAGGGGACCGTCTGAAAACATGAATAGCAGTTTAAGTGTGTGCCACATTTAGAATATTTGTACTACTTTACCTTGTTGCCAGACAGCCTTTTCCAACAGGAAATAAGCCAAATATCATTCTCTTTCTCATTTAACCAGACTCCATTGGCGAAATCAGTCATTTTACCTCACAGAACACAGGAGTTGCTGCACCAAAGCAGCCTCAATCATCAATTTGGTGAATCCAAACTAACCTTTTGAAACACCAAAACCACATGATAACAAAAAAACAAAAACAAAAAAAAAAACTAACTAACCAGGTTGACCAGCAATTCCTGTGTTTTATGAGGTGAAATGACTGATTCCTCCAATGGAGTCAGGTGAAACGAGAGAGAGCGATATTTGGATTATATAATGGCAGTTTTCCTGACAGAAAAGGCTGTCTGACAGCAAGTCCTGGTGAAAATATTCTAAATATAATGTATACCTAGACTGATACAGATTTTTTGGGGGGATGAGCCTTTTTTAAGTGGCTGAAACATGTTTTTCTGCTGACACTGTCAACAGCAGTTCATTGCTTAGCTTTTGTGCTGGTACTCCTCTGTTCCTCCTAACTTGGGGGCATGTTGACCACCATCTACTGTAAGTAATATACTGACTAGGTGTAAACCACATACAACCCTGCTTCAAATCATCCGAATTATTCCTTTAAATTGCTGCAAAATCTTTATAGGAAAATAGCAAAAATTAACCACCTTTAGTTGTTGCCCTCAATGGCTCCTTTCAAGAGTTTTTCATGATTATTTGATCTATTTTCTATTTTTCTTCCTCTCCTCCTGCTCTCTCTATCTTGGTCTTCCCCCCGTTGCACAAGTTCTTTTGCATTTTTCTCCCCCCCACCAGGTCAACTAGTTAGTCTTCATAACAGCTGTTAGAGGCAATGAGCAGGTCAATTGATTTTCCATTCAGCTGCATCAAATGGACAATTTCTCTAACCAGCCACAACTGGAAGTACCACCCATCAATTTAGCCTCATTCACACATTGCCACTTGTCCACACACTGCTGCGCACACAATTCCACCTTATTAAAGAATTAGAGCTCCCCTGCACACACTCGCACACTCAGACACTCACACAGGGTGGGTCTTCATGCCGCGCTGTTATTCAGCAGATTGGGTGTTTTTCTATGCTGTGTGTCTGGTAATGGAATGGAAAGTAAAGGTAAAGCACTGTGTGGACAACAGTGTGCTGTGTGTGTGTGTCAAAAATTGGCCCAGGAATGTGTGTGTGTGTGTGTGTGTGTGTGTGTGTGTGTGTGTGTGTGTGTGTGTGTGTGTGTGTGTTGTGGTCAGGTTTTAAGGAAAAGGTTGAGTGTGTTTGTCTTAGCTTTGGCACCAAAGCAGCTAGTATGTTTGTGTAAGTGATGGAAAATGGTGTGTGTGTGTGTTTGTGTGTGTGCATGTGTGTGTAATGTGGTGCACCTGAGGATACAGTATAAGTGGGGAGAAGTGAGAGTGACACTACCCAGAAGCCATTGAGCGTGCCCAGTGGAGCAGAGGAGTGAGGCAGTGAGAGAAGAATGATGAGATTTGCGATTGGTG
The DNA here is from genome assembly GCA_027495735.1 of Lutjanus campechanus. Classification (NCBI taxonomy): domain Eukaryota; kingdom Metazoa; phylum Chordata; class Actinopteri; order Lutjaniformes; family Lutjanidae; genus Lutjanus; species Lutjanus campechanus. Next base: position 45,595 of record JAJHUR010072986.1, read on the forward strand.
GGTGGTGTGTGCGTGTGTGAATCAGACACCAAGAAAGAAAGCAGACAGTCCTGCTGATCTCCTCAGAAAACTGCCTTGGAGAAATAAAGTTTAGGTGACTAAGAGCCGGTGTTAGGCTGTGTATGGCTGAATGAGCACTGCTGCATGTGTCACTGTGTGTGTCTGTGTGTGTCTGAGTGCAAAGCAGTGAGGTCTACACATTACATCAAGATGCACAGCAGTTTGTGTGGAACAGCGGGTCATTGTTGGGATCGCACGCCAGTGTCACTCCCAATTCTCCTAAAGCTCCTCAGCTGGTTAGTTACCCCTGGCTGAGGGAGACAGAAGTGAGGACAACAGAGAAAATGTGCTGCAGCCCAGTCTGATGTTCTCCAAGTCGTTCCCTCTTCTCATCCCTGCTCTTTCTGCTGTAGTTTCTACAATCTGGATTTGTTACGGTTTCTCTCTGGCTGCTTATGTCCCCACAAGGGCTGCAACTAATGGTTATTTTCATTGTTGATTCATCTGTCAATTATTTTCTCAATTAATCAATTAGTTGTTTGGGGAATAACATGTCAGAAAATGGTGAATGTCGATCAGTGTTTCCCAGAGCCCAAGATGACATCCTCAAATGTCTTGCTTTGACCACAACCCAAAGATATTCAGTTTACTTTTATAAAGGAGTAAAGAAACCACAAAATATTCACATTTAAGGAGCTGGAATCATATAATTTTGACCTTTTTTATCTTAAAAAAATCTCAAAATGATTAATCTATTCTCATTATTATTAATCTATTCACACTTCTTACTCATACTCAGAACACAGCAGTGAAATGAAGAAAGGAGGACAGCCAAGGGTTCAGTCTCATCTGTGCTCCAGACTTTGAGAACGATGTAGCAGAATGTGTTTTGAATTGCTCTGGTTGATTTGGTTTATCTTCCTAGACAATGAAAGGCAGACACTTAAATGTCTTTACCAGAAACCAGAATGCTGCTACTGCTAATAGTCCTCCTATAAGGAAATATACAGATAATAAAATCTATTATTGTTTTTTTTTTTCTTAAAATATTCAAATTGATTGATGCCATGCATCTTTATAGTCCGTGACTGTGGGCCTCCCCTCAGACGAAGCTTGTAAAACATTTACTTGCTTAATTTCACTCAAATCCTTGATGTCTATGGGATCATGATTATTTGAGCTCATAGACACTCAACATTTGAGCCAAGATACCCCAATATTGCTGATTTAAATAACTTAAGACAACATCAAATAAAAGAGTCTGTCCAAAAGCATTTATTAGTTTCTGATTGAAAACAGTAAAATTCCCCAATACTCTATCTTGTTAACCATCAGAAACATTTAGGCTATTTTGTGTGATCTTCTTTCAGTCATTTAAATCATGGCGTAAAACATTATCGTGTACCGTGGCTTTCCAATAAAGTAGATGCATTACTTCTTGTTAAAGAAAACTGTAGCTATTGTTTTTATATTTGTTTGCTTTCACTTTTGTTTTATGGTCCATTAAATGCAGTTTTAATGCTCTCTTAATGTTTTCTTGTTCTCATTGCCTTGTGTCTGAATGGAGCTACATAAACAAACTTGCCTTGCCTTCAATTCACTGAGCCTCCCCTGAAACTATTCGGAGTCCCCTGGGGAGTCCCGCCTCCCACCTCTGGTTTAGAACAACATTCAAAGGCTAACATATACTGACTATAACTATAACAACTCAATACAGCTCTGCAGTATATAAATCCTGCTACGATACTTTTCAGTACTTGTATGTATAAGCTGTCCTACAGGTGGTCTGCAAGTATCTCCTTTCTGTAACTGTTTTTTTTTTCCTTCTTCAGGTGCGGATGACAAGAAACAGACAGACTCTGTGCTAGACAGCTTTGAGTATTTCCATGAGAAGGGCAGAGAGAAGGAGGATGACCTCCACAAATCTTACAACGACCGATCCTACCTGAGCTCTGAGGAGGTGGGCCCCGGGGAGAGCCGCACTGGTGAGTCGGAGCACCCATAGACAGATGCACAGACCACCAACACACTTACATTGAAACATAGCAGACTGCTGTATGTCAGGCTCAAGTAAATAGCTACAAATAACTAATAAAACTTAAAAGATAAATAAAAAAGAAATAAAAATATGTGCATAATATAATTTATTACACAGCTTTGTTGAACACTCAATTCTGACTGGTCAATTGTAATGTTCTATGGTCTGTTATTTCTGAATAGCAGGCTGTGGCTATGAAAAACAGACCATTGTGATGGATGCAGTTCTGATCATACACTCTGGAGGACTTAGCAGTAGCGATAAAATCATTTTTAAATCAATGATTTGTGTAAAATTATCCCCACTCACTACATTATTCCTTACATACATGTCTCATAGAGCACATTCATGCTGGACTCACATTTATGCATCATTTACAAATCCATGCAAATATGCTCACACGGCTCATGGCATTTGTACCTATCTGACCTTCTTTCCTTCTCCAGACTTTGTAGCCGTGCTGACAGGACTGACGGACTCATGGCTGCCCAGCTCCAGTGGTGTTGCCAGAGCTCGCTTCTCTTTGACCAGAACGAGCCTGACCTTCTCCATCACATACCAGAGGTAAAATACAGAGTGGGTCACAGCTAAAAGGGTCTAATTTACATTATTTTGTGCCCCAAAATGTCCCTGCTTTCTCAAAAGTATAGGAACTATGGTGGTGGAACATGCTGCACTGAACATTTGTAGTTGGTCAAGGCTTAGCGGGAAACTCAGACAACAATGAGCTGTAGGAACCTTTTAAGTCCTGGGAAAATAGTTACTGGGACTAACAGGTCCAGGCCCTTTGGGCGGACTAAGTCTCTGGAGGTTGAGCTCTCTTCTTTTTCTGATTAGCCTCCATAGCATCACTGCTCATTCTTTTCTTCCTTTCCAACTCTTCTCCTGTATATCCCAAACAAACGTGAAGTGTTTAGAGTAGCAAATATAAAAAATGTCACAACCTGTCTGTTGTTTCAGCCACAACTTTGTTGCAGCAGTCAGCATTAAGAAGTAGTAAAAGCTGTGTAAATGAAAATACAGTGTATAATATCTGTATATGTTAAATGTCTGTCCTTTTAATGCCTCTGTCTTCCTTTTCAGAATGGAGCGTCCAACTAAAATAACCTTCATGGATTCAGATGGGACCACTGCTTTTGAGTACAGAGTCCCCAAAGGACAGTCTGACATGGTAAGACATCATATAAATAGAAAATCATCTCCTCTCGCTTTTGTTGTTTGCTTCAGTGTTGTTTTCATTATATGCACATGTGTGTTTCCTGAGAAAGAGAGAAATGAATGCTCTCCTTGACTTTGTGCTCAAACTCTGACTTTTTCTCCCATAACTCATTCTGCTATAATAAACAGTAAACAGACAAACATACACACACACAGTGACACTTCCTCTCTGCTTCATTGGCGCTTTCTAAACATCACAAACACAGCCTGATTGCAGTAAACATCAACACACACTCACATCAGGAAGAAACCACCATCAGGTCAAAGGTGTACAAGACTGAGTTTAGTAAAAGGCCAATATTATCTTGATAAATCAGTAAACTGATATGTTAGTGTAATAGTAGTACCCATGCATGCATGTCCACATACTCCCTCAGCTCACTGGCTCGATCACTACACATCATTTCCTGCCAAGATACACACATCTCCTCATTCCTTTTCAGAGCCGAACACTCGAACTCTCTGTTCAGCGAGGCAGGAGCCCCCTAAATACAGGTCCCAGAAATTGGCCTATTATTATTCTTAGATAAATGTCAGTGTCAAGCACCAGAGGACCTTAGAGAAAACACTCCAGTGCAAAAAAAGAGGGGGGCAGGGGGTTGCTGGACCAAAACTTTTGGAGAGAGAATTTTTCACATGTTACATCACTGCTTAGCAGGGGGACAGAGAGTATATCGCTAATTAAAATGGAGATTACCCCTGAACTGAAAGTTATGAGGTGCCGGCACGCTGCCACATTTCTTCCCTCTGCTCCCAGGGAGACGTCGTGGTTTTATGTTGAAGGTTTGCAGCCGAGGCTTGAGAGTACAGTCACATGGTTTTATGTGTTTAGCAGATGTGCATGTGTTGTCTGTTTGTCTGTGTGCTTTTTTGTGAAAATGTTTGGAGATTATAGGCTGAGCTGCTATAATACTGCAACCTACCTGCCTGCGTATGTGTTTGTGTAGATCTGTGGAGTATGGAAGAACCTGGCCAAGCCTCTCATGCGACAGCTGCAGTCTGAGCAGATGCGCATCATCATGACAACAACGACAAGCAGACAAGAAGAAGTGGAGGGGAAGATCATCAAACACAGGGCGCTGTTTGCTGGTACGTGTGCATGTTGGATATTATAGCATTCTGATGGGTCATTATTTTTCCTCTAGACATGTGCATGCCTTTGTCTTTGTGTTGGAGTATACAATAAACTCAATATTTACAAAGCAGTGGAACTGTATACGTTCTCATGTAATCTTAAAAAGCCCCGCATGGATTAATGTCGCTCCAAAATGTGGAATTTGTTTATAGGGAAGTATTTGTATAGAAGTCTTGTAAGAGATTGCAGACACTCAATATGGTAATGTGCATGTGTCTTGTGTACAGAGACATTCAGTTCGACGCTGACATCGGAGGAGGAGAATTCAGGCATGGGAGGCATCGCCATGTTGACGCTGAGTGACACCGAGAACAACCTGCACTTCATCCTCATCCTGCAAGGCCTCATCATACACAAAGACAAAGGTGAGACGCAAGAAAAAGAAGAAGGAAATGTGGAGAAAATGTAGTATTGACAGAAAGATCCACCCAACAAAACACTTTACCAATTACCAGTTACCAATTACCAATTCTTCCATTGAGACTGCAGGTTAAACAAAACCACTAGGATGAGGATCCTTGATTGGGAACTCAGTTGCCATTTTCTACCAATTTCTCAGTTTTTCAGTCTTCTTAAATCTGGAGACCACTGTTGACACTTATGTCATTAATGTGAAAACTGTCCTTTTATCTCTCTTCTCAGAGCCCCTAGTGGTGCCCATTCGAGTCCAGCTTGTGTACCACCAACATGTCCTGCGAGAGATCCGAGCCAACATCACCTCTCACGTGAGTAATAACACGGTGGTGGCCTACAGTTTAGCACAGTAAAAACTGTTGACAGCCAGTATTTTGCACATGATGTTTTTGAAAACTGTTCCAAAATAGTAGTAGTCAGTGTTTCCCACAACTTAAAAATATTTCCTGGACTCAAGTTGAGTTTGATTGAGATGCTCTTTGGATAAGGATATATATGTACACAAAAATCACAAAAAACTCCTTTTGAAAATAACAAAACAACAATGCTGCTCTCTCTTCTAAAATAATTGAAATGTGTTTATTGTCATGGCATGGTCATGTTAGATCTTAAAACAAACAAACAGGGAGTCAAAATGTTTTGATGCCAAAATGTGTCACAGTTTGTTTGTTTTAATGTCTAACATGACCATGCAATGACAATAAAGGCATTTTAATTGTTTTAAAAGTGAGTCCCTTTGAGGATTTCGTGATTTTTGTTCCAACAAATTATACAAATAATTTTTGATTGATTGCTTTTCCAAATAATTTGTGGGAACAAAACTCACAAAAAACTCAAAAGGCACTCTCTTTGGAAAAGCAATCGATCAAAAACAAACAACGTTCACTTTGAAATAAGTAGTAGTTTTTTTGGAAAAGTGCTATCTAAGGCAGACGATGAATTAAGGGGTGACTGGCGGTTGTTGGTTAGGAACATATGACACAGCAACACACTCAGACTCTTGCCCCCCTCCTCTCAGGGAGACGGATGTGGTTTGGTCACCACATCCTTCCGCTGTTGTTGCCGCCACCACTCTGATCACAGCTAACTACCCTGAGACGTGACAAGAAAAATGGATGGGGAGGAAGAGTTAGGGGGAAAACAAGAGAGGAGAGAAAGTGTGAGAGAGGAGCTCTTCCAGGAGACAGATGTGAGCGAGGGATGAGAGACAACAGAGAAGAAGAGGGGAGGGACAGGGGATGGACTGCGTACACACTCCTCACACATGTCAGTGGTTAGTGGTCTGTGGGCTGAGATGGATGGAGGGAGGAAGAGGAGTGATGAAAGGCGGGTCTGTTTTGAATTCTGCCAGGAATTGCGTGAAGGGCCGATGCGCCTCTTTCGAGCCTAGCGGTGAGAGACTGTCCGTGAAAAATATGTGAAACGTTTGAGCTCGGCGACTGCCACATGACCCCGCAAAGTGTCCTCAAGCTAGACGCTGAAAACCAAACCGCTGACTCATTTTAAGTCTAACTGACGAGCATATAAACAACACAGTGGGCATCATTCTGAGCTAAAGAGGATACCTGCCTTTATTTATCTCTACATACACACATAGACAAGTAAACACATTTAATTTTTATAAGTGTGAAGTCATTTTTTATTGGACCAGTAATCCTGACAGTGTTATTGCTCTGCCTGATTTACACAACACCCCTAGTATATCCTTTTGCACCCTACTTCCCTCTCATTATGCTATCCATTCAATTTCCCCAACATAAGTCACCTTCCCTGTGTCCAGCCCTGTCTCCGTTCCCACTCTGTTTTGGCTCCTCGCTGTGTGGATTTATGGTACATGTATATTTATATTGAACCGAGGCCCCGAGGTCATAAAAGTAACATTTCTTCAACACGCTCGTACATCTGTCCTATTAATCCCACATTTCTCAGCGTCCTGACTGACCCCCCTCCCTCTCCTGTGCTTTCTTGGGGTCCGGCAGTCTGCCTGCTTGAAATTAAACTTCACTCAATCTGAAACGTGTTAAGGCAATGCAAGCCACATTTTTTGCCCCGGGTTTAAGTGTGCCCTTCTGAGCGTGGTGACTTAAAATCATGTGTTTTTAAGCAGCACAACAGTTTATGTCCTTAATGGCTTCTGACTTTGTGGTGCCTTTGTGATTACTGGATTAATCTGATCTTGAGGAGATTTTACTGCCCAGGGGGATCTGATTTGCTCTTGGTGCTCATCTCATCTTTGTTTAGTGTAAACTGAAGGGATAAGTTCATTTGAGTTGGAAGCATGTCACCAGTCTGTCTTTAGTCTGAAGAAATTGGGGTTTAGTTGCTCCGGTAACCTGTCAGTGTTGTACTAACATCATGTCAACAAGCTCTTAAGGGCATTTTATGGCATTTTTTATTTCTGGTATTGAAAAAAGGCCTATCACAGCTATAACAGTCTATATCAGTATCAGCTTACATCTTGATATGTACTGATTTTTTTTTTAACCAAACATAATGCTCAGTTTTGTTTATAATTTATAGTTATATATAATTATTAGAAAATACCAGTGAAAGTTTCAGTGCCTGGATATCTTTTTGAATTTATATTCATATAAATATATAAATATATATATATGTGTGTGTGTATATATATATATATATATATATGTGTGTGTGTGTGTATATACAGTATATATA